>SEYY01023248.1:12500-43514 GCA_009176605.1 Armadillidium nasatum
TTTATATCTATTGCATATTTACGTATTAAAATTATGTACTAAAATAGAATCACATGATAACAGTGGACATGACCATTTATCTTACCATAATGACCATAATAACCATAATGACCATTTATCCTTCCATAATGATGATGATATATAAAACATCTTCCCATTCCTGTATCTCTTGCTTTATTAAAATAAGCGTATGGCAATACCTAAACAAACCTATGCCAATATCTGTCAATATAAAAAAAACAAAAGTAGCCAGAAAATGACTACTTTTATGTCAACTTATGCCGTTAGTGCCATTGGTACGGAAATCTTACAGAAAATTATAGCTACCATATTACTAAAACATTGTTTGTCACAGTCGAGAACTATATAAAAAATATTTTTTTTATATAAATGGTAGCTAAGTTTCTAGGTTCGTGCCAAAATAATAGCTATAAATATAGATTTTTTTTCCCGTAATATTTAGCAACCATCATAGAGTCTATAATTAAAATAATAATTTTAATGGATGCTAAGTCCAATATCCATACAAGTTCCAAGCCAGGTTTAAAATATCTTATCCATTCTCTTAGTAAGATTTTTTACAAGTTTAAATTTGTCACTACAAACACACTTACACAATCCTTTAGTTCTTTTCTACACTTTTGCACAATCAAAGATGATTGTCAAGTCCTTATCGTAAATATAATATCGATAACGATAAGTAGATATCAGTATTACTAAGGATATCGTGAAATATCGATATTAACACAATTATCGTGAAATCAATAAGACAACATCGATATTACTGACATAACTGTACACAAGATATCGATACTGTAAACTTAATATCAATTTTCGTTAACTTGATATCGATATTATAATCGATATCGTCAACTCAGTATCGATATTGTAAACGCTGTATCGATAAGTTAACATTCTCAAAGCCGCAAACCTCTCCGATTTTAGTTAGTAAATCAACCAATCAAAATGCAAACTTTTTTTTTTATATAATTTTTCAACCATCACCCAAACCCTTTATCAAGTACCATTATATTCATTTCAAAACTATTCTCTTTAAATACATTCTTAAGTCCACTTCTTTGAGCACCAATATATATATATATATATATATATATATATATATATATATATATATATATATATATATATATATATATATATATATATATATATATATATATATATATATATATATATATATATATATATATATATATATATAATATATATATATATATATATATATATATATATATCTTAAAATTAGGCTTATATTGATGAAATTTTACTCACTAAAGAAAACTGTTAACAATATCTACTGATTATATTACTTATTACTATTATTACTATTATTAAATCAAAAAATATAATTTTTAAAATACAAGATAAAAAACATATATATGTATATATAAAACATTTCTTATTAAAAATACATCAAAAAATTATTCTAAGTATTACCCAAAACCATCTAAAAATTAATAAGTAAATTAAAAAACATTTTGTAAGATAAAAATTTTCTCCTGAAAAAAAAAAAAAAAAAAAAAAAAAAAAATTTTTTTTTTTTTTTTAAATATTTTTTAAAAATTTATAAATTGAAAATTATGTAAAAACAGTTTAATGTACATACATACGTATATATCCATGCATTCACTATATATATATATATATATATATATATATATATATATATATATATATATATATATATATATATATATATATATATATATATATATATATATATATATATATATATATATATATATATATATATATATATATATATATATATATATATATATATATATATATATATATATATATATATATATACGAGGGCTTGTTAAATAATATCCGAACTGTTACCTACATAGTTCAAAAACTTCCCCCCCTCCCCCCTTTCTCAAAATTAGTCTCTACCAAATTAAGAAGTCTCTTCCGATGGCAGGGTGATGAAATGATTTTTTGCCTCCTCATTATTTTAAAATTACCGTACTCTGGTTTCGTTGTAAAATCACTTGGCTACGTCCCCAGGAGCCTTGTCCTACAGAACATACACTGTCGGAAATATTTGTTCAAAGTTCCATTTTGGAATATTTACTAGGCGCTTCGTCGCATTGGCCTTGATCTCTTCTGCGTCCTGAAATCTTAATCTTCTTGCCTTGAGTGACATCTCGAGTTTTGATGATAGCCAAAGTTGCACGGAGACATGTCTGTGGTATAGGCGGGGGGGAGAGCTGCAAAACCTGTGCAATGTGGCGTTTAAAATTATGGCTGGGATGCGATACGTACTATGTAGGACAGAACATTTTCATAATTGATCAATCAGTTGGCACTCTTACCACAATTTTGGTTTCATGAGTCTAACTTCTCTTTGGCGATGAAGAAGAGTCAGGCATATGTCGTTCCCGTTATTTCCACGAGAGGAGCGTACTCATAAAGAATAGCGCTCAGGTAATTGTAATAAGATATTCATATTGTTTCGTGATTTACGTAACTTTTTTGGTCCTGGAGTCTAAGCGTCTATTAAAGAATGTCTTTGTCTCAAGGTTGTAATTTTGGACCCAAGACTGCTGTCGTTGATGGATTTCAGTATATAACTCAGCCTGATGAAGGTTTTCATTCTGGTCATGAGTAAGTAGTCGAGGAACAAATTTTGCTCCAAACAAGAATACTGAACGAGCACATGGTACATGCGCAGCTGTAACGGCTGACTGGGAGGGACTCCAAGGTGCAACAATCTTGTAAATCAACACTCGCGTAGTAGAGTTTGAGGTAACATGACGTGCTAAGTCATTTTCTATTCGTCAACAATCTTCCTTAAAGTTTAGATGAACGGTATTATTAGACTATTTTTAAAGAATAATGATTTGCAAAATAGAACTTGAATTTCCAAATATCTGATCGAATACTAAATAGTTCAGTCAGCTGATTCCTATTCAACACGGTGATTGTGTTCTAAAAATATTCAACTGATACATGATCATTTATATTCTGATTGTAAACAGTCAAAACAAAATAATAAAAAAATTATTAAATATAATAAAAAATTTAAAAAATAACGTTATTGAAGAGTGCTTTCAAACAGGTTTAATTATACTGATAAACTTACGTACGAGTTTCGTTTTAAAATTCATATTAAAAAAAATCAAATTTACGAATAATTTTGAAAAATACAATAAATTTCAATATACGTTTCAAAATAAATTAAAATATTTGATATAAAAAGAAAATGTCCAGATACAAATGGCGGCCACAGAAGAAAAAAAAAACTGGTTTGTTTACATTCGATTTGTTTACATCTAAATATATAGTAGTAACTTGGGCATATCAAAAGGTACATTCAGGATTCTTAAGAAAATTTAGTTAGTTGACGTCATTCTCGCTCGAAAATTGGGGGGGGGGGGCCTGGGTCTATAGGACGAATTGAAAGCTATTTTTCTTCTAATTTTTTTTAAAAAAAAAAAACTATGAATTTACTAAAAATGAGATGAATAGAAACGTCTCTCATCCCCATGCTGCAACAGGCATAAAACAAATGCGCTCGGATACTATATATGATATCTCGTATCATATAATATATATATAATATATATATATATATATATATAATATATATATATATATATATATATATATATATATATATATATATATATATATATATATAATATATATATATATATATAACAAAATATAATAATAATAATAATAATAATAATAATAATAATAATAATAATAATAATTAATAATAATAATAATAAAAAAAATTAAAAAAAAAAAAAAAAAAAAAAAAAAATATAAAATATATATAATATATATATATATATATATATATATATATATATATATATATATATATATATATATATATATATATATATATATATATATATATATATATATATATATATATATATATATATATATATATATATATATATATACTTACAGCTAAAATGGATACATTTGAGTAATTATACACTTTAGAGCTCAGCACAAAGAGTACAAAAAGGAAATAGTATCTGGGTTATAAATGAACGTGTGTGTGTGTGTGTGTGTGTGTGTGTGTGTGTGTGTGTGTGTGTGTGTGTGTGTGTGTGTGTTTAAATATGAAATATATAATGTAAATTTTTATTTAGAAAAAAAAAATATTTAGATATTAGTCATACCAAAATAATCTTTGAAATGTAGAAATAATAATTTTTATTGCAAAGTAAATTCAATTAAGAAATTTGATTTCGTACCCTGAGCTCTTTAAAAAAAAAAAAAAAAAAAAAAAAAAAAAAAAAAAAAAAAAAAAATTATAATTTTACTCGGAAACTAAGCAACCACCAACAGGGAAGACAAGAATCAAACTATCTCTACCTAGCAATAAAAAAATCCAATTCCCAGATAAAATAATAAGTACCAATTTAAAAAAAAAAAAAATAACACCAACAATGGAATAGAAATAGAATAAGCCTACCCATATTCTTTATTAATATCATCTACTAAAATAGAATGAAATTAGAATAGAACAGAATAAGCCTACCCGTATTTTTTTTATTATTAAAAAAAAAAATCTTCCTATTTAAAATACAATAGAATAAGCCTACCCGTATTCTTTTTTAACATATTCCTACTAAAATAGAACAGAATAAGCCTACCCGTATTCTTTATCAAAATTCTGTTAATTAAAATAGAACAGAAAAAGCCTACCCGCATTCTTTATCAAAATTCTGTTAATTAAAATAGAACAGAATAAGCCTACCCATATTCTTTATCAAAATTCTGTTAATTAAAATAGAACAGAATAAGCCTACCCATATTCTTTATCAAAATTCTGTTAAAATAGAACAGAATAAGCCTACCCATATTCCTTATTTAAAATCCTCCTAGTAAAATAGAATAGAATAAGCCTACACATATTCTACTTTAACATCCTCCTACTAAAATAGAATAGAATAGGCCTACTCGTATTCTTTATCAGAATTCTCCTACTAAAATCAAAATAAATGAGTTTATGGAGATGGCATATGATTGTGCTGAGAACCCTGAGGTAAAATAAAAATACCTCCTTCAGTAGAAATTTGCAAAGAATCTTCTGGATTCAAGTCCATTTCTTGTGCCGAAAGTGGAGGACCAACCCCTAAACCCTGGGGAGGCATTCCCCCTAGAATTTGCTGGTTGATTTGTTGATGATGTTGAATTCTCTCCATCATGGGAATCTGAGAAGCTGAAGGATGTTGAGAAAGACCCATCATTGTCTGTTGTTGCTGTTGCTGCTGATGTTGATGTTGTTGGGCAGCGATGTTTCCATGACAAACATCTAGCTGGGCTTTGACCAAAGGTCTCGGAGTAAAAGTATCGCAAAACATGTTCTTTTTCTTGTGCATTCGACGAACGTGTGACCGCAAATTATCTCTGCGAGCAGCTCGGTAAGAGCAAAAGGGACACAGATGGGGCTTCTCTCCTGTGTGCATTCGACGGTGCTGAATTAACTGAAATATTAAAAAAAAAAAAAAAACGAAGAAATTTAAATAAATATTACTTAATATTATTATTATTATTATTTTTAATTTATTTATTATAGTATTTAAAATAAATAATTTTTTTAAAAAAAATCTGAAATTATAAATATAATCCACATGAAAATTTAATTTCTTAATATTTATCATTTTAGGGAGATATCTTGATTGGTTCCAAGGTTTGTTCCTATTCTAGGAGGGGAATTTACTAGGAAGTTTCTTCCTAGGATCCAAACGAGGGATCGAACCAGTGTCTTGAAGCGCGTTGACTTGAATCGTTCTACCGATTTGCTATGCTAGTGCCATTATAAGGGATATATATATTATATATATATATATTATATATATATATATATATATATATATATATATATATATATATATATATATATATATATATATATATATATATATATATATATATATATATATATATATATATATATATATATATATATATATATAATATATATATATATATATATATATATATATAGAGATGGACTGAAGTATCGGTATCTGCAAAAAAATGACCGATACCGATACCAGATTTTTTAACTGTTAATTTAAGAAAATTATTATAAATTATATATATATATATATATAATATATATATATATATATATATATATATATATATATATATATATATATATATATATATATATATATATATATATATATATATATATATATATATATATATATATATATATATATATATATGAAACGGTTTTCACTCTGTCACTGGGAATCACATATTTCGCCAACTTCTCTTAAAAGTCACTCTCCTAGAGAGAGATCTAAGTGATCATGTTTCCCGACTCGTTGGTTGCAGTGCCAGTCCTTGAGTTTTATTAGATTAATTATTATTATATTATTATTATTATTATTATTATTATTATATTATTATCTTCAAAACTCTGTGTGAAATCCTTATAAAACCCACAACATGAATCAAATAAAACCTCTGATATCAACTAAACAAAATCCTAAATTTTAGAAAATTTAAACCGGATGGAAACAGATAAATTTTCCTGATATATAATTTCTGTTGAAGTTTGAACCCCCACTCCAGGGCAGATTTGGAAACTGCTTTCACTTCATTATCTAATCGAAATAACTACATATACCTAACCACCACTTCACCACACTTGACTACCTTCTATTCGAAAACTATGTTCTTCTAACAGCGATTTTGGTCCTGTTGGCACTAGTCTTGGACAAGCGATCACTGTGTCCAAAAACTCTCAAGATTGATATTTCACATAAGGTTGAGTAACTCTTCTCAGCACCCAACTGCCTTCGGAAGGTGGTTCTCGCAAATCCTTCGTGTTATTCATAAATGACTCACACACGTATTACGTATACCAAATGTCATATTGCCTGTAACCAACACCTCTTAAGAGGGGCATCATCTTTTAGTGCTCTATAATAAGCTGGAACTTAACAGCTTCCTTTTTTTTTTGTTTCACCTACTTCAGAATGTTAATATATAGACTCGGTTCTAGAGAATGTATATACAGTTTAACATAACATCCGAACCCTGTAGTTCATACGGGATTCGAACCATGATTACTTTTACAAATTTTTTTTTAAAGAATTTTTATCGCTAGGGAACAGAAGCTGTATAGAAATTAACAATATTAACAAAACACTTTTACATGGTAAAATACTATCAGTCTTTGATGCTAAATATTCTATTTATTCACTTTGGCCAATCATCCTTAACAAGTAAGCATAATATTTTCGTTTCCATTTGACCTACAAATTTTAAACAAGATTCAAACTATTGAGGTTAACAGCTGAGCAACTTTTTGCTTGAGGATCAGTCACTCACTAAGATGATTTTTCAACTCAAGACAGCCATTTTATCCTTAATTATTATTATTAATTATTATTATTATTATTATTATTATTATTATTATTATTATTAAAACTTACCTTTTTCAGCTGAACTGATTGGAATTTACAGATGTCGCATTTAAAGAAATTTCCCTTCTTATGCCTTTCCATATGATTTCTAAGGGAGGCCTCGTTTGCTCGATCTTTACCTATATTTATTATTATTATTATTATTATTATTATTATTATTATTATTATTATTATTATTATTATTATTATTAATAATGAAAATAACTATAATAATATTAATAATAATGTTAATATCTAGACTCGATTCTAGAGAATGTATGTACAGCTTAACAATATCCGAACCCTGTTGTTAATATGGGATTCGAACCATGGTTACTTTTGCAATTTTTTTAAAAAGAATTTTTATCGCTGGGGAACAGAAGCTGTATGGAAATTAACAATATTAACAAAATATTTTTACATGGTACAGTACTGTCAATCTGTCATTCTGTCAGTTACGTATTATAGACAATATGACGTATTTGTTAAAGTAGATATTAAATATATACTCCTGAAAACATGAAATATTCCAACGTTAAAAATAAGCATAATAGATCCAATTCCCATTGGTAAATGATAACTTATCTTTGTTATACTCGTAATTATAAAGTTGCAACAAAGGTAGATACAAATTTTATGGGTAAATGGCAGTTATTAAATGGAAGATTAGTAGGTAATAAAGTTATATTTTGACGTCTTTTAATAGATATTTTATACTTCTGTAAACATGAAACTTTTTTTAACGTTAAAATAACAGTAGTAGATCCAGTACTAGTTTATTAATAACATCTGCCTCTCTTGTACTATTAAAAGATATAGCAATGGAAGGTGCAATTTTCATAGGTAAATTCTTAAGAAATCTAGAATGAAAAAAAGTTGAAGTCGGAACTGAACTTTTAGAGTTAAAATCAGAGTATTCGCAAAGTTGGTCACTAAATAGGGCTTTGCCCTAAAAAAAAAATATATTGAATGTATGGGAAAATGCCTTTAAATACTAAATACACTTTACGAATACAATTAAATATTAAATACTATATACACCAATCATATTTAAATTTTTTGTAAATACATTTTAGTTACTGTAACGTAAACTTAAAAGCGTATGACAACTTATATTTCAGCTACATTTCAAACGTTTTTGACTGAAAATGAACTACATTTGAGAGCCACAGTGGTTCCTGCGAATGATAATAATCTCTGTAACTATGCCAAAAAACTGTAGTGCTTTGCTTTAACTCAAAGAATATGTTTATGAGAGGAGGAGGAGTGATACCATAATCGCCCAAGGTGTGATTAGATGAATGCTTAAAGGCCGAAGAAATTATCTTTTTCATTAGGAATGTTAACTACAGATCCATGAGAGCGAATAAAAGAGAGAAAGCAGATTTACATAAGTTGTTGGAGATATTTTGATCAAGAGATCCGATAATTTTATCAGTTGAACCAAGGAAGCCAAAGCATTTCCTGTTTGTGAAAGTACTATTAATAAAAAAAAAAATTCGTCGAATATCTTTGCATCGATTTCCAAACTGAATGAAAATTTCCAAAAGTGATAGAAGATCGAGAGTTTTTCCACGGATACGCATTGTTTCTTTCATAATGTCAAGAGAACATGGATTTTGGGAAGAAAACATCTAGTCGAAGTCTGCTCATCCCATCAGCAGTTAAGGTCCTCCATATATTCAGTAGATTTCGAAGAATGCTCAATGTCAAATCAGGATTTACTGAAGGATAATCAACATTGAAGCTCTATTGATGTGCCAGAAAATACTTAATGATTTGGCCTCCTCCCCACCTGCATCAATATGAAAAGAAACTACCACTTAGTGCACTGTACGTAGAAATCTCATAAATAAAGGACCTTAGCATCTGGATGAGATATAACAGTCTCGTGAGAAGTAGTAAAATATTAAAAATAAAAAATACCCTGTTGCATGATAAGGGCAGTAGCAGAAACACAAGATAATGATAGTAATATGAAGACAGATTTCAAGCCTTAAAACACCGAGATTATGAAGATTAGAGGAAGGTTAAGGATTATATAGGTACACAGACTTCACTTTTAGTCGTAAATTGTAAAGCATTGCAGTTTGTGATATCAACGGTACTAGAGAAGAAATCCCTGGATTTCTTTGTTTCATACATAAATAAAATGTTGGAATAAGAAATAGAGAGATGTCCAACAAATTCTAAATTTGCAAGTAGGTCAAGAACATAATAAGCAAAGTTAATAATAAACCCACTTCTATACCCTTCACTACCCATATCACCCACAGACCCAAACTGTAATACAAATAATAGAAAACAAACTAGTTTTATCGCAATGAGCAAATATTATATTTAATAAAATATTCATTAAAGTATCTAAGTATTGTATATAAATATATAAAGATTAATGTATCGATTTATTCATTTCTAAATACGAAAATTTATATTTAAATTCAATTAATTTGTAAATAAATGCGACCTAACTCTTGAGTATTTTCAACCATTTACGTAAAGCTTCCATCGATAATATATATATATATATATATTTATTTATTTATTTAAAAAAAAAAATACTCACCACAAATCTGACAAGAAAGTTTGTCACCGATTTCAGATTCGTCGAGGCCTTGCCTGTGGGCATCCAAGTGCCTGTTAAATGCCTTTTCTACAGTGCAACTATATTCGCAGTGAGGACACTGAAATTCTTCCTTATTGTATCTAAATAATAATAATAATAATAATAATAATAATAATAATAATAATAATAATAATGATGATGATGATAATTTCAATATTCCAACGAATGTTCATGTATTTAACCAGTAAAACTCTCAAAGCTTAAAAGGAAGTGTTGAGAGGGATTGGGAGGGGGACGATTTGAGGTTTTAGTGAAAAAAATGTCCTAGCTAAGCAAATTGTAGTACCAACTATAGCATTAAATTTTATTGTACTAAAGATAATGTTTTTCAGAGATTGACTGTTGATGTATGCTGAGGATAGGTTAGGCCAAAGTTAAGTTAGGTGTGAAAAATAATTAAACAGAGGATAGGGGAAGAATACTGAGTACATGGATTGTCGAAATGAATTTAGAGAGTAGCTAAAAAAAAGTACAACAGAAGATGAATTTCCAAAAGAAGATATCTTAGACCTTTCAGTGTTCCCTTAAGACACCATCGCTAGTATCTGCATATACGAATCTGTCTAAAAATAATAATTGAGAGTAGGTTAATGAAGCAGTGGATGTTGTGGGAGATATAAGGATTAGGAAGAAGAAGGATAATCTGTAGGAGTGATGTGAATATAGTAGCAATATAGTATTGTAGTCAATTCCTTGCAAAATTTGTCATTGCATTCAGGTAAACCAGAATGATATCCTGACACTACATATATCTGTGGAGATGTGATTTTTATAGATGCTGTTGTTAAGGTATGCTAACATTAATACGGTGCGTCATTTCCAGGGCAATACCAGCTGATACTGGAAGAGAAAGAAAACTACAACTCTATTCGGGATGAATTCTTAACTTTAAACTTATGCTCTAAATTTATTACTGGCAGTAAAATTTCTCCGAGAAGAGGCATTAATATATTGATAAATAAAACTCGCAGACAAAATTAGCGCATTGCTGTACCGTCGGAAATGGGCACATGTCTGATTCTACGAAGCAGGATTTGTAACGGAGTGCTCGTATGAAACCGATTTCGAAGAACAACAAAATGGAAAAATATGTCATCCTTCAACGAAGTATAAATCGGAAGAACCTGACTTCCTTTTCTATAATTGCTGCTAGTCTCTCTGAACCTGCAGATGATCCAACACATTGTCGATTGGTTGATCCCAATTGCTGGTTATTTTGTCTCTGGGAGAGGCTGATTTCCATACGTGTGATCATATGTTCTTCTCAAGATATGTGTCTGTCCATTCTTCAAGTACTCTAAGCCAAAAGATGAGACTGCATTTTGAGTACACGCAAATGACTACGGAATCCTTTGAAGATTCATGCGCTCTCAAACAAAATGACACGTACTACAATTTGAATAGGATGCACTCGAACTGAGCATGGTATGGACTGTATTTTAGTTGTTCTATGGTTTAAACCTACCTGTGTTCTGTCTGAACTGGAACACTATAAACACATTACATAATGCTAATGCTATGGTTGGCCACCTAATACCAAATATCTGTGATGCATTAATTTTGTCCGAGAGTTTAGTTCCACTCCTATTTCGCTGAATTATTCAGTACTTATATTTATATTAGACAAAAAAATATGCTGAGATGATATTTCAATGGGAAGAGTATCAGTTGTAAAATTAAACGTGATCAAACGCAATAAAACCGAGATAAATAAAAAGAATCTAACGTACACAAGCTCAAAAAAAACTGCTTACATTTTTTTTTTTTTTTTTTTTTTTTTTTACAAAACGCCACCACTCACGGGCAGAGCCCTTTTCAACTCTAAACTTACCTGTGTCTCTGAAGAGGGGTCTTGTTGTTGTGTCTCTTTTTCCCAGTTGGAGTCCATCCTTCACTGATGTGGAAAGCTATGTGATCGTCATAGTCTCCCCTTTTCATCGTAACGTATTCGCACAAAGACAGAGAGCAATGATATTCTTTGGGTAACGTTTCGGTGGGCTCAGGTTCGTTAGGGAAATGTTCCGCGGTGAGATGTTTTCTTAGGCCACCTCTAGTACGAAAAACACTCTTGCATTCTCCACATTCAAAGCCGCTGTTGTCGTTGCTTGAACCACTATAAAAAAAAAAAAAAAAAAAAAATTTTTAAATAAAAAAAGTTTTTCGGGATAATCTGCTACAAGTCCGTTATAACATAACTACCTACAACTGTTGAATTATTATTATTATTATTATTATTATTATTATTATTATTATTATTATTATTATTATTATTATCATTATTATTATTATTATTATTATTTCAGTTCATTACTGCAACTACCATGTTTTAAATCCCAATACTTACAAGTTTGTAATTCCTATTTACAATAATAATAATAATAGTTGCACGTGCTTCAAAGTGCCGCTTTTGTCCCTCATCGTGATCCTAGGTAGAAACTGGGGGGGGGGACTTTCTAGGTAGTTCCTTCTTAGGATTAGCATGACAGATCGAATCAGCGTCTTCAAAGTACGTGAATCTATATCACTCTACCTTCATGCCACTGTTCTTACCTCGTGTTGATTACTATCACTCTACCTTCATGCCACGGTTCTTACCTCGTGTTGATTACTACCGCTCTACCTTCATGCCACGTTTCTTACCTCATGTTGATTACAATCACTCTACCTTCATGCCACGGTTCTTACCTCGTGTTGATTACTATCACCCTACCTTCATGCCACGGTTCTTACCTCGTGTTGATCAACAGAGTATCATCATCTGAATCGTAATTACTTTGAGCGTCTGATGAACACTCCTCCTCTTGATCTTTATTAGAAATGTTCATACCTTTCTGACGGTAAGGTTCATTGGTCATGCGACGTCCTGAAGTCTGGAAATAATAATAATAATAATAATAATAATAATAATAATAATAATAATAATAATAAAACTTTGAGGGCTTTTAAAACAAGCAAATGATAAGAAAACTTACAGATAGAAACCCCAAGAATAAACAGAAAGGTATATATATATATATATATATATATATATATATATATATATATATATATATATATATATATATATATATATATATATATATATATATATATATATATATATATATATATATATATATATATATATATATATATATATATATATATATATGAGGTCTGTTTGAAAAGTATCAGATCTTAGTCTAGGAAAAAGAAATTTTATTTAGCTACAGGTTTTTAAGTTATCCCCTTCAAATAATCTCCTATAGTTTCTACACACTTATTCCAGCGGTACTCCCACTTTTAGAAATAGTGCTGGAAGTCTTCTGTTGGTATGGCTAGCAGTTGGTTTGTCGTTTTTTCCCCCTTTGCATAATGGTTACTCCAGACTTAAATCGGGTACCTTCCAATGGCATTTTCATTTTCGGAAGCAATCAAAATTTAAGAGAGGATATGTCGGGTTAGTATTGAGGGTGGCGTAACTGAGGAGTGTTGTTTTTTCGCCAAGAAAGTCTAAATTAGCTGCAAAGAAAGAATGGGTGGGTGTATTATCGTGATGAAGTTGCCAAGATTTACCTGCCCGTGATTCTGGCCTTTTACGGCATCTCGGAGGCGACTCATAACGTTTAGATAGTATTTTTTGTTAATTATTTGACTCTCTGTGCGTATTTATGATGCACAATTCCAAGTGAATCGGAAAACACTGTTCGTTTGACTTCCATTAGGCTATCTTTAGGCTATCTCTTCAAAGGCTATGTCCATTATGAATTCTTTCGTGAACGATATCTTCAAAGGAATTGCTGCCGAAGCTTCTCGTTTAGCTCATTACAACAAGAGATCAACCATCACCTCTCGGGAAATTCAAATCGCTGTCAGGCTCTTGCTTCCTGGAGAATTAGCAAAACACGCTGTCTCAGAGGGAACCAAAGCTGTTACCAAATATACCTCATCCAAGTAAATAGACATTCATCTCTAACTAATGACGAATTTTTCCATTGCGAAGATTGAACTTTAGTTTCTGGGTCATGCCCATAAACCCACGTTTCATCGCCAGTGATAACATTCTTCAGAGAGTTTGGGTCATTTCTTACACAACCTAAAATGTCCTCTGAAACATCAACACGGAGTTGCTTTTGCTCCGTCGTTAACAACTTTGACACAAATTATGCTGCCAATCTTTCAAGACCCAGATTGTCAGTGAAAATGGGAAGTACAAAATCAATGCATATTCCAAGCTCTGTTGCAACCTCCAGGATGGTTATTCTACGATCCTCCATGACTAATTTTAAACTTAATGAATAGTTTCATCATTTCGGCTTGTTGAGGGCCTACCAGAACGCTTTTTACTTTTTACTTTTTACTGACCTACGGCCATCCTTGAAGTGACTCTACCACTCTTTAGTTCGTGTGATACTTAGTAAATTGTCTCCAAATAATTGCTAAAATTTACGAATAGTATCAGCGAGATTTCGGCAAAATTTAAAACAAATTTTTGGTCATTTTCAAGCTCGTAAAATCTGACGAGTACTCACTACAGAGACTCACTGTAAGGATAACACACACGTCTACTGAGGTTTTGTTGCGAGACAGTAACAGTCTGTGCACTCACTCTAGGGTTCAGTGTATTCTTATACCTATGGTCAACGTCCTTACTACATTTCATTGTGCATAAAATAATTAAAAAGGTCAGATACTTTTTGAGCAGTATATATATATATATATATATATATATATATATATATATATATATATATATATATATATATATATATATATTATATATATATATATATATATATATATATATATATATATATATATATATATTCTTACCTTTGCATTACTTTTAGTGGGATACTGATTAATAACAGTATACGGTTGAGGATGGTTGATAGATTCACTTTGGCTGGCTGTGGCATCCCCATAATTAAAGGATAAGTTTCTTGTAGCACTTGACAATGGATCTCCTACGAGTGGTTCATCATACGAGCTTGAACCAATTTCAAGAGGATCATCTAAAACAAATTCATGGGAGCTGAACTGATTACTCGAGATGTTAATAGGTCCTCCAGTCGCGTGTAAATGTATAGGTTGAAATAAATGATGTTGGTGAAGTTGAGGCTGTTCTTGATGATGTTGCATGTGAACTGGAACTGTTAAATTGTCTCTACCATTATTGTGATGTGTCATTTCCAGGCCATCACCAATTGGTCCTGGTGGAGAAGCTAAGCCATAACTTAGCCTCGGATGAACTCTTGTCCTTAAAGTTATATCGTTCGGTGATGCACAGATTGCGTCGCCACTATCAGAAGGATTTCTCAGAGGAGATACAATTGGAGAATGCGATATACTACCATCTCCACTCGGATTTCTATGACTTCTCAAACCAATACTACCTGTTCCGCTTATTCTTTCGTTATTAATATTCAAGTTAGCCAAAGACATGTAAGGGGAATGCTCCAGAGTATGAGGAGGCGCGGTTGTGAGTAGTCTTTTATCATTATTTTGAAGATAATCGTCATCATCTTCTTGCTTGAGTTGATGAGACAAAATATAGAAATTACTTTTCTCCGACTTTAGAATATTTGAAGGTTGGCGCTGCACAGAAGGTGATATTGCAGACGAAGAATCAAGTGTAGGTAGTATCATCCCAGAAGGAATGTACGATGTTCCGGCACTTAACGTCTGGTACCCGTTTCCTGGGTAAGGTCTTTGTATTGTTGAGTCAGTAGCCTATAAAAATAATAATAATAATAATAATAATAATAATAATAATAATAATAATAATAATAATAATAATAATAATCTTTTCAAATATATACAAACCAAATATTTTTTTATATACTTTTAGTACCTGGACTGGTGAGAAAAAAGAAAACTCTTGCCCCTGGTGCATAGGAGGAGTATGCATGGGTAAAGGTAAAATTTGTTGGATACTCCCGACCCTACTACTAAGAACGTCATTTCCTCTGTCTAGTGGAGGTGAAGAAAGATCTTGGTTGGAATGGGTGCTCTCTTGGGATGGACTGGTCAAACCTATTTGAAGCATTGGAAGGGGTTGCTGCAGACGGAGTTGTTGATGGCCAGATAGATTGTGATTATTCTGACCGAGCGGAGAGTGAAGGGAAGAAGCCCCTGGAGATGGCGACGCCGACCTGATGAGTGAAGATGACAACGACACCGAACAAGTTAGAGCAGACATCGGAGGGGAATGAGTCAGACCCCCATTTTGAAATGGAGATGTTACTGAAGTCTCCAGCGCTGCAGAAAGAGGGTGACCGTTAGAAGACGAATTTTGAAAGTGACTCTGAAAAGTCGTTGATATGCTATCCTCGTCAACATCATTATTTGGTACAAGATCCATCATGGCTCTTGGATCTGTCGGAAGCATAGACGTATCGACTAAATTCAAATCCGAACTTCCCTGCAATGAAATTAACAATATATATATAATATATATATATATATATATATATATATATATATATATATATATATATATATATATATATATATATTATATATATATATATATATATTATATATATATATATATATATATATATATATATATATATATATATATATATATATATGAGTCGTCAAGAAAGCATAAGTTTTCGGAATATAATTTAAACTAAATATAATGAAAATAACTATTGTATACGAATTATTTTACGTATTTTTATTACAAATAAGATATATAAACGCTTATCTTTTTTTATATTTCTACGTCACTGATGTTCGTAGTCAGTTATTTCAAGCTAATCTATGACGTCATTTTATAACTTGTAAAATAATAGTGAAAATATTCTACCTTTGGGACCAGGTTGGAATTATGTATTCAATACTCTTTAAAACTTCCCCAGGCTAAAAACTAAAGCATATTTTGAGTATTTGCAACAGCGTTTGGGTAGTTGTTTTCGTGAATGAAAAAAAAAACAAAAACAAAAACAAAGCTTATCACAAACACATTTTTAAATTTAATTCGTTCGTAGAAGACTCTAAAACGATAATTTTGTGTTGCCCCTTCCCTTGCAACTCGAAGTCCTTATAGACCTTGTTACAAGCTAGCTGACAAAACTATCGATGTATGACTATTACCAAAGAATATTATATAATTATATATATATATATATATATATATATATATATATATATATATATATATATATATATATATATATATATATATATATATATATATATATATATATATATATATATATATATATACTGCCTTATGGCTTATGCTCTCCTGTCAATGTATGGCTAAATTCATCAGTTTTGTTCTATTTATCTCCTGACTATCCTAAATACTTTGACTACCTGATCTCTAAAATATAGAACATTCTATTTCTTTATCTCCATTCTCTATAATAACTTTTTTGGTGATTTCAATGTTCACCACTGCCAATGATTTTCTTGTTCTTCGTTCGGACAGAGCTGATGAACACTCCTACCAAATTAGGTACATTTAATAACATTGAACAGATGGTAGCCCCCTACTCATATCCATAATCATCTTAGTCATCAAGCTAATATGTTGAAGACTTGGAGTACTTGACCTTCTCTTAACTATCAATCTATCTCCTTATACTGTCATACTCTTTCCGCCTCTTGGTTGCTCCTATCATTTACTTATCTTTGTATCCTGTTCCATACTTTCAAGTCATCCGTAAGGATGGTCCCCTATTTCTGCGATGAAATGTTTATGGTACTTTAGTGCTACAATATTGAGCTGATTATTTCCTATTGTGTGAGGAGGTCCCTCAGGGTGTGCATAACTTACTACAGATGTGAGTTTCTTCTACTCTGAGGGGCCGGGTGCATTCTATTTTTTCTCCTCTCCATTGATCGAAGCTCATAAACCATTTTTTAATTCTGTTTGTTCCCATGCTATCCGCTGAAGAAACTCATCTTCAAACTCTAGAACTCAATATTCCGGAATGTTATGAAAAATCTATTTCTCTATCTAAATTTGCTTCTTCTCTCTTCTTCTTCTATTCCCCTTCTCCATATTGAACATCTGATATATTCGCACAAACCATTGCCTCGAATTCCATTTTAGACTATTTTCAATTCTTCCTTCATCACTTCCCTCAAATTCATTTATATTTAACATTGAATTTTTTTTTTTCCTAAGGATGAGTTTTGTTCTTTCTTAACTTAACACCAAGAAGGAGTATAGTTCTGGCAGTATTCCTAATGTGTTTCTCAAAGCTTGTACTTCTTAGCATGCACTTAATCTTACAAAACTGTCCCTTCACTGTCTGTCAGTTTCAGCCTTCCTTCCAGGTTGAAACAAGTCTTCATTCAACCTGTGCCGAAAAAGGGAGACTCTTTTTCAAATCCCTTAACCATTGTCCTAATGTTTTAACTTCATTTCTTATTGATGTTTTCAGAACTTTCATAAAAAGATTTGGAAACATCTTAAGTCTTTTAAAAATTATCTCAGATCGCTACTATGGCTTTCTTAAGGAACGTACCAGTGATTTTGTTTCCTTTCGTTCTGACTCTCGCTCCCTATTTTCCTTTATTTTCTGTCCGGTCGTTCTATAGTAGCTAATTCATGCGATCACTGGTACTCCTTTAAATTTATCATTATAAAAATCATCCTAAGGGTTCTGTATTACCTCAAATTGTTTCTCTGTATTTCATTAATTATAAATAATTATCTTCGGTCTGAACTTCTTCACTTTTCCACGATTTTTTTCCCTCATTATCTTTTCATTTTGAAAGACGTTCAACCCAATATAACTGATCATAGGAAGATAGCCTTTGACAACTGACCTCTGATGGTTGTTTTTTTTCAATGCCTCAAAAACTCAGTTCTTTCATCTTTCTAAGCTTCCACGTACCTACATCATCAAAAGTACGCAGCCCTAATAAAGCTTTCAGAATTTCTTCACACCACCCCAGTTACTTGCTCATATAGGAGTGTCATTCGCCCATTGTATCGAATACGTGTTACACAACTGTGATAGTTCCATTCATACAGCCCTTCTTGAAAGTGCGAAACCTAGGAAGTCTTTTCGGCTCATCAACTGTCCCACTCTCACATACCCTCTCCAATTCCATATTCTCTAAATCAAAGAGTAACATCACTTTCCTTATACTATCGTTATTTCAATGAGCACTGTTCCTCAGAACCATCCAGTCACATACCCCCTTTTTGAAGAGAGAGTTTGATCAACATTTCTTTCCACAGCCTCTCTGATCACAGACTTAACCGCTATGCGCATTCTCACACGTACATAACTGATAAATCTGAGGCATTCTTTTTTACTGTCTTTCCCTCTGTTCCTTTCATACTGCACACTTTCAAATACCGCAGGTTGATACATGTCAACCTTTGATTTAGATCATATTTTTAATTTTTCCTCAACTATTCTTGATTAAATTTGGGCCTCCGACCTGTACCCCACTAGAGGAAATATATATATAAAAAAATAAAAATATATATATATATATATATATATATATATATATATATATATATATATAATATATATATATATATATATATATATATATATATATATATATATATATATATATATATATATATATATATACTTACCATAAGAGTAATGATATGAGTGTCGTTTTCGCTATTCGGGTCGTTGCTGCAAGTTTCCATAATAATAATTATTTGAAATCTAGAAGGCGAACAATTATGGCAAAAGCAACTAAACAACCTGAAAATATATATAATATAAATATTATATATATATATATATATATATATATATATATATATATATATATATATATATATATATATATATATATATATATATATATATATATATAGAGATCTTTTGTGATATGCCCTTCTCTGTTAAGGTTTCCTGACCTAACCTAAAGCTCAGCAGGAAATCCATCCAAGATTGTTGCTTTAGTACGGCGCTTTTTGCCAACAAGAAAAAAAACTTTGCAAGTCTAGCGTTTCTCAGTTATACAGAATGGGCTCTGCTGTTTCGCAGCAATCTTTGTCATCTTTTACTATTTATTTCGATTTCATTTGACTGGTCCATGGCCAGTCAGAAGTCCAGTCAAGAGATTTATATTAGATCACCTCAGAGTGATCATTTAATTTACCTTATACGGCAAAGGTTTGTCGGTTTCTTCGTCTTCAAGAGACTGTGGATAGCATGTCGAATAATAATCGTTCATAGGGTAATGTTCCGTCTGTCTCAGCCATACACTTTCATGTTATCAGGCTTCTTAAAGGTCAAAGTTCACAAATGTATTTCTCAGTCATTTAGGATAGTCTCCCCTCCTTCTAAGCGAGTAGATCTACCTATTCATTGTGCACCCTGTTTCCCAGGTACTCATTCAAGAGTAACCTTGATATTTAATGTAGACAGTTTCTGCATGACGGACCATGATTCCCAGATCAGTTTCAACTCAAATCTGTAATACTGCATGAGTTTTGGGTCAGCCTCTTTCCATATATATATATATATATATATATATATATATATATATATATATATATATATATATATATTATATATATATATATATATATATATATATATATATATATATATATATATATATATATATATATATATATATATATATATTATAATATATATATATATATAAACTCACATATATGTTTAAAAATAGAGAAACCACAAATGGTGTCTCTCAATTCTTTGAGAGACAATTAACCAACACTTCTATTTCTACTCTCCAAACTCACATTTTTAAATGTAATGACTTTTGTTTGTAGGAATTGTGCTGAGTAATCATTTAAAAGATGCACTGTTAAGCTGTTTGGTTCATTCTTCAAGATCTTAAGTAGAATACTCAAAATTTCTTTAAATTTTTTATTCTACCGTTCGCTACTTCGTTCCCAGTAAATTTCTTTAAACTTAAAGTAGTTGTTCTCACTAGGGATGGAGCGATACCAAAATTTTTACCTCGTTATAACATATTCTAAATCTATCAACTCGTACCTTCTTTTGTATTCTTAATAATCTTAGATTTTCCTTTCTAGTGACCTTTCCTGGAAGGACTCTTTTGTTTCTTTTACTCAGCAAAGATTTTAATACTGGTTTCATGCTATTAATAAACTTTGACATAGTTTCGTATAGTGGTGTATTAAGTCATTGTATAGAAATAAGTTTCACATAACACATATATGTATAACTTTTAATCTTCCAAACTCAACCTTCCTTACTAACTCTGTAACCCAAAATTGTTCAGTATTTGTTGCCTTACTCTCCTAATTATAATTTCACTGTTATGATGGACACTGCTCTCTTAGCAATGAAGTCGTATACCTTCTTACTTGATAAGGACTTCTCTAACAAGTCTTTCCATGTATTCTCAAATACACAACCTAATCGTGATCTGACAAGCAATTCCTTCATCATTCTATCTCTTAACTTGAAACATTTTTAAATATTTTGCATCGTTACGCATCGGTCATTAATAAGGTCTATAATATTTTTTTGTGATCTATCATGGGTTTCAAGTGGGCCCTGGAAACTGCATCCCAAAATGCGTTTTCGATAACCCTAAAAAATCTCAATCGCATCAGAGTCATGTTATTAATATTATTATTATTATTATTATTAGTAGTAGTAGTAGTAGTAGCAGTAGTAGTAGTATTAATACAATCGTACTTACTGTAGTTGAATGTCGTTATCGTTGTCATTAGTCAATAAAGGGATTAATCATCTACTGCAAAAGGGCTTGCAAACTATTTTTGGCACTTTCGTTATTATAAGGCACAGTTGTGTTGTTCTAATAATGGCACTGTGGAGAAAGAAATGCTATTAGATTCTATATAATATATATATATATATATATATATTATATATATATATAATATATATATATATATATATATATATATATATATATATATATATATATATATATATATATATATAGACACCGAACCTGTCCCATAATCGTGGAAAAGGGGGGAGGGTCTTTACCTACTTTAGTAGGTTTATAGTTAGTTGAAAATAAGTTAAAAAAAATTTTTTTATTGAAAAGATGGATTTGGGGTACTCATATTATTTAAGGTTGATTGCAAGCTTCGCTTCAGCTTAAAACCATTCAGCATTCTCGAGGCCACAAAGGTCATTAGGTTCGAATCCCGAAAATTATAATTTAGAACGTAGAGGAGGTAATTAAAAAAATACCCAAAAATAGTTGTTTATTTGAGAAAGAGAATGAAGAAAGCTCAGACAATATAGAATAATTTAGAAGTCAGTAGAATTAGAAAAAAGAATTTATTTAATAGTGGACTGTCAGCGAATACGAACATACGATAGAAAATTCGTATAGAACGAAACAATAAATTAAAGATATAAATAATACATGACGCATTAAACATCTATGGTGATAATAAAGAGAAAATAAATTATCAGGGAACGCATAATAACATTAAAAGAGTCAGATACATTGTGATCTGAAAGAGAAGGCGGACGTTTGGTTGAAGAATATTGAAGAGAAATAACGCTCTCTGAAAAGTTAATATTAAAATAACCATGCAGATTCTGCATTAAAACATACCTGCAGTTCAGTAACGATGCAATGCAAATCACCGTTTGTATTTGAGTAGTTGTTACACAGGATGGAGAATTGCTATTTATAAACATTAGTCTACGTACTAAGTGTAGTGTAAAGAGCAGAAAAACGTAACAATTAGTTTCTATAAAAGTTTCCCAAAATATATAAGAAAACGAAAGAAGAAAGAAAATGTACCTGAAATTATATGGTAAACATTTATAAATATATAATTGTATGTACGAAGCTTAATTAATAAGGCAATGGTGAAAACATGGAATGCATTTTAAACGGCCATATATATATATATATATATATATATATATATATATATATATATATATATATATATATATATATATATATATATATATATATATATATATATATATATATATATATATATATATATATATATATATATATATATATATATATATGGGTTTAGAGTAGAGAGGTGGGCATAAAAATAAAAGTTGAGGCTGTAAGAAGCTCTCCCCAATAGGAGGAAGTATGTTTCTAAAGAGTTAAGAAGAGTAGTGTTAGTTGTAATTAAAATTAAAATCATTAAGAGAATGATGCATCGCTTCGACGTGCAAAAGGGGATTGGAGAGAGTTAGCGAGAACTGACGTCAATAAGGCAAAAAAAAAAAAAAAAAAAAAAAAGAAGAAGAAGAAGAAGCCATACAAACTGAAGAGCAGAGACCCAGACGTTAAGAGAAAGTTATAGTACAATTGAAAGAGTGTTTCTTACAAAACCCCAAAATGGCAATCAAGGGTGGCTATAGAACAAATGTACTTCCAGATCCGATTTTTGAAAATCTTTACCAGGGAACAGAGGTTAAAAGTGGTAGGACGATGATTATAGAGTTAATAATCTACGTACATGAACTACATTTTTCGAAATTATTTTGATGAATCTCTACCTCCCTCAGAAAGGAAAGATAAAATTTCCCCCCACCCCCCAAAAAAAGAAAGACAAAAATAGATGAACCACTTTATCAAGGCTCGGTGATAGTTCAGAGGTGAAAGTTTTAAGAACCATACGAATAATATCGTCAGAACCATACGCCTTCTTACTGGTAAATTCTGGGAGAGCAGAAATAAAAACAGAATAAAATATAATATTAGACATATGAATTGCAGAGGAAGGAGGAAAAATAGGAATATTTCCGAATCGTCTAAAATAAAGTTAGAAGAGACAAATATTATTTAGGAGAAGAGTCCGGCTATAGCAAGAGGTAATATATATATATATATTATATATATATATATATATATATATATATATATATATATATATATATATATATATATATATATATATATATATATATAAATAACTCTGAAATTCGGGATTGAAAAAATGTAATAGTTCTAAAGAAGAATTGTAATTGCAGATATTTATGATTTATATGGAGGGATTTAGGATTTTAATCCAGGGCATAGCGTAAAAAGAATTCAAGGCACATTCTGACCCCCTAAACCTTCAATCTGCAGCTAAGGGTCAAATAAAAAGAGGGGGGGGGGGAACTGAAATGAGAAAACAACCTTGAGTGGAAAGGTTTTGTGACCAGAAGAAAAGGTATTTGAAATTGACATCACCCATATATATATATATATATATATATATATATATATATATATATATATATATATATATATATATATATATATATATATATATATATATATATATATATAATAAGGAAGGGAATTCCTAATCAAATTGAGATTATTTCTCTTTGTTAGTTATTATTATTATTATTATTATTATTATTATTATTATTAGTAGTAGTAGTAGTAGTAGTATGAAGACAAAATATAGAACAAGTAGTCCAATAATAATTCCACATTACAATATGCAGAGTAAAAAACGAAGCCTTAAGATAATAAAATCTCCCTTAAAACCTGGCTCACATAATTCGCACATCCACCTGCACTCACGTCCGTCAATATCCGAAATCGGATATCCGGCATATCCGGTGTATTACCGTGAATTGCAGTCTTAAGAACAATCATTTAGGTTTATTTTTTTCAAATCTCTCTCTCTCTCTCTCTCTCTCTCTCTCTCTCTCTCTATATATATATATATATATATATATATATATATATATATATATATATATATATATATATATATATATATATATATATATATATATATATATATATATATATATATATATGTGTGTGTGTGTGTATACCCGTGTATGTATGTAATTTTATGCAATCCTAATTCAATGCCCCTCCCTCCTTGTACTGGGGGGAAAAAACGTGTGTTAAATTAGAACTCTCGCCTAGAGCGCTTCTCCACTTCCGCACATCTTCCAATTTCACGTAGAAAGGAAAAAAAAATTAAAAAAAGATACTTCCGGCTATTTATATTTTATCTATTTCGTAGTAGTAGGAGTAGTAGTAGTAGTAATGATGGTAGTGGTAGTAGTAGGGGTTATCATGACTAGAAGCAATGTGAAGAATAAAATTCGTTGAAGGTACTTGAATTTCTTTAATAATAATAATAATAATAATAATAATAATAATAAAATAAATGAAAATTGAAGAATTTTAAATTTTAAATGTTATAAATATATATATATATATATATATATATATATATATATATATATATATATATATATATATATATATATATATATATATATATATATATATATATATATATATATATAATATATATATATCCTGCCTGCAGTACCAAATTAAATAATTAATGAATGTTTTCATGAAAATTTATAGACCTATACACGCCCTTAAAAATCCGGCAGCCATTTTGGGCTTTTTTCCCCTATGCCTAAACGTAGGCCTATTCTAGGACTAAAATTTTGCTTCCTATTTCAGAATATATAACTATAAGAATGACTATAAAAAAGCTATAAACATTATTTCTATTCTTTCATATTCCATCAAATATCGAGGGGGGTTCCTTGGATAATGCAGTTTTAATCAATAGAATTTGTTCACCCCTTAAAAAAAAAAAAATTAAAAAGAAAAAAAAAAAGGAAAAAAAATTCGTAACAACAGTGGTTGACTTGAGCTACAATGTGAGAGTAAGCCTAACCGCTATAGATACTTCACAATTATTTAGGCCTAACAAAAAAATATAGGCTTAATATCTATATCCAATATCCTTACCTACGGGTTCGTTTCTTAATTTTACATTTGTATATAACATTAATAATAATTTACAGTTTCTTAAATTACATATATATCACACGCATTCACTTAAAAGAATTATTCACTATAGGCAAAAGCCTAAAGACTGAGCAATGCATGCCGTACTCTTGGCAAAAAAAAAAAAAAAAAAAAAAAAAAAAAAAAAAAAGAAAAAAAAAAAAAAAGTACTTCGCGCTTCTATACATATCTGTAAACCTCTCATATGGGCTAGTTTATATTAGTTCATTTTTTATTATTATTTTTTGTCTTTATTTATATTTATAATAAAAGTAAAAACTGATAATACAGTAAAATATATTTTAAATATATATTTAAAATATTATTTTGATAATGAAGCATGGAAATTATCATTTTTGTTTAGAATTATTCAAATAAAATGTAATTTCATGTTCCACAAATATATTTGATATTTATTTTTATTTATACAATATGATAAATCCATTTTAATACTGAATAATATATTAAAAATCAATATTTTATATAAAACATTTTGTAATTTGATTCACAGGCATTGTACGACTAGTTATTTTATAGGCCTATGGCAGATCTTCCTGGCCTTAGGAGCAGCCTCCTAAAGCCTGCTGATGCGGCGCTGCCAGACGTACAAAAAATTTCGAAAAATTTTATGGTAGCAGTTGATGGTTGTTATGTCTATAGTATATATATATATATATATATATATATATATATATATATATATATATATTATATATATATATATATATATATATATATATATGCCCATACGTAGAAATTTTAAAAAATAATAATAATAATAAAATGAACTCCGAATGAATGGAAATTAAAAGAAAAAAATATACAAAATTTACTCCCATTTTCGGTTTTTATTTAAAAAACAAAACAAAAAAAAACAAGGAAAAAACAAACAAAAGAATACAAAATGAATAAAACAAACAAACAAAAAAAAGGGAAAAAAATCAGTTTTATTTCCCTTTGACCAACGAACGAAGTTTCTTTTTGTTTTTTATGATTTTTTCCTGCAAAAAAAAATTTACCTGAGAAGTTTTCCTCTCTCTCTCTCTCTCTCTCTCTCTCTCTCTCTCTCTCTCTAAAGAACATACTGTACATACTTACTTTTATATGAAGACAGGTGTATAGTAAAGGCAATTTATTCGTTTATTTTACATAATTCTTGGAAGGGAGAAGGAGGGGGGGGGGAATCTGCCATACACATTTTAATTATTTTATTTCATTGTCAAGTCTCTTGGTAAGTTAATCCAAACGACTACGTTTGGTTAGGCATAAGTGTGATGGTTCCATTCTTTTATACTTTACCGTTTGATTTTTTGTTACTTTATAGTATTATTTTAGTTGATTTAGGTTAGGTAAGGTTGGGTTAGATTATTTTAAGCTAGGTTAGATCCAGTTCAATTAGGTTAGGTTAAATTTGTTTTGGTTCAGTTGAGTTAGGTTATATATATATATATATATATTATATATATCTATTTATATATATTATATATATATATATATATATATATAATATATATATATATATATATATATATATATTATTATTATTATGTATGTATATTATATGAAGTCATATGTATAGTGTTATAGGTATATTAATATATACTGTATTATATTATTATTATATTATATATATATTATATATATATTTATATATAATATATATAATATTATAATATTATATATATATATATATATATATATTAATATATATATAAGATATATTATTAAAGATATATAATAAAAAAAACTATTAAAAAAAAAAAAATAAAAAAAATTTCAAAAAAAAAAAAAATAAAAAAAAATAAACAATTGGGTATAGGTAATAAATTTAGTAATAAAATCCAAAAAATAGAGAATTGAGGATGCAGAATGTGGATATTTGATGTGCTGAAATGTGGATATTTGGGACAAGATCCAGTGTGAATTCGGATAGTGCGAGGCATCCCCGAAGTAAATTTAAATATTAAGTCAGTTCAAGTGCTTGAAGGATCGAAAGAAAATAATTATTAATTTAATAAATAATTAATAAATAAATTATTAAATCCTTCTTAACTCTCAGCAACACTTTTGGAAAAACCTTCAGAAGGCGAGTCTTTGGGATAGTATCTTTGTATCATCATTGTAAGACTCAGAAATCCTTCAGTAACATTGAAGGCTACGGACATTATAGTCAGAGACAACAAAGTGCCATCTTTCGGCTATTAAGATTACCATAAATGTGAGAGCATCACAATTAAGCTCTCACTGTGAGTGGTTCACTTGCCTTCTGAACTCGTGATGGCTTAAAGGGCAGTAGTTTGTCTACCTGGAAGAATTGCTTATGCCCATCGTTAGTGATGTTCGCTCTCAGAAACAAAACCACGGACTTAAAATATATGGACACTGCCTATAAGCGAACACTATAGTGTAATAGCGTCTTTTTTAAAAGTCATGTAAATGAATAACTGATAAAACACTGTCTAGAAGATGCTCCCATTCCATTTTTAGAAAAGAGTCTTATATACTTTACCTAACCTAACCTATTCTAGCCTAACCTAACCTAACCTAATCAAATTTAATATAACCTAGCATAACTAAAAACGTTCCAAAATAAATAATCAAATGTTCTTGGAAGCATCTTCTTATAAACAAGGACCCACTATAGTTTATAATAAGGAAAGCAAAACAAGAGATATTTAAAATAATTGTTGCTTTTTGAAAATAGTTTTCTTACATTTCAGTTAACAGAAAACAGAATTTTTAGGGTTACTATTCTAAATATTTTTTAAATACAATTTTTTTTTTTAAATTATGAATATCGTGTGAAAGAATAGAATATTTGTAATCTAATTATATCCATATTAGTATTTGGAGACATTAACACATAAGGATCCTTTTACCATGTTTACGATATGAGTTGTGTGTGTGTGCGATTTTTTTTTTACACTTCGCTTTTGGAATATGTTAATAAAAACTGTTTAAAATATAGGTTCAGGGATCAGTTACGATATATTGTACATAGCATAACACTATAACATAACATAACGTAAGTTATTTTGCGATTCCCATTTTTTTCGGATTTCTGATTCCGCTTCTGTTTTGAATTCTAACTAAATTAAGATTTTACTATTCCAATTGCAACCACGTAAGAGCATCTGAATTTCAAGCTTGAAACCGATTGCAATTCCTATTTCAGAAGGCTATCAAACCTGATTCTGGGATCCTGTACTCCTATTCCGAGATTTTGGACCACGATTTCGAGATTTTGGACCACGATTCCGATACTTTGGGCTTGTATTCAACGGTTCTGGACTCCGATTCCGATACTTTGGGCTCGTATTCAACGGTTCTGGACTCCGATTCCGAGACGTTGGGTTCTTATTTCGCGACTTTGGTCCATGATTTCGAGATTAGACTCCTATTCCGATATTTTGGGCTCATATTCAACGATTCCGGACTTCAATTCCGAGACTTTGGGCTCCGATTCTGCAACTCTGGATTTCAATTCCGAGACTTTGGGTTTCGATTTCGTTATTCTAAACTCCTATTCCGAGACTTTGGGTTCCGATTTCGCGACTGGACGCTGATTCCGATACTTTAGACTCATATTCAACGATTCTGGACTTCAATTCCGAGCCTTTGTGCTCCGATTCTGCAACTCTGGACTTCAATTGCGAAACTTTGAGTTTTGATTTCGTAACTCTGAACTCTGATTCCGAGACTTGAACTACGATTTCGAGACTTTGAGCTCAGACTTCGAGACTTTGTGCTCATATTCACCTATTCCGGACTTTAATTCCGAGACTTTGAACTAGGATTTATCGACTGAGCTCCGATTCCGAGACTTTGGACTTATATTCAAAGATTCTGGGTTTCGAGTACGATTAATTAATTACGATTTATTATAATATTTTTTTAACTATTAATTAAATTAAATTTCTTAGTCTTAATATAGAAGTTCATAAAGCCTCTCAAAAATAAGGTATTACTCCTTGATGTGACTTGATTTTAGCTGAATTATTTCAACTTTAGCCAATTATTAATTGAATTAAATTAGATACTAATGATCTTCATCTTCACTACAATTAAAAAGTTAACATATTATTGTATTTTTTTTATAAGTATTACGTATTACAAATCACCAAAATTTATTTACATTTTTACAATTTTATTTTAATTTTTTTTTTTTTTAATTATTTATCTTTGTTTATCTGTTTGTATTTTTTGTTTGTTTCTTTATCTGTCTGCCTATCGCTGTCATTCTTTCTCTCTCTCGTAATGAATATTTCTTTTCAGTCTGTTGCGATTATATTATATATATTATATATATATATATTATGAAATATTATTATCATTTATTTATTATATATATATATATTATATATTATATATATATATTGTAGTTATATTATAGGTTCTTCCATTCTTCAGTAAATTTACTTAAACTCTGTAACCTATTTAGTAATCCCTTGTAATATATTACACGTCTCAATAAAGATTCCTTATCTAAAGTAAGATATTTATCTATTGCGGAGAACACTCAGGAAATATTTTCATATGATATAGGAAATTATGGAAGTTATCAGTCAAAAAAGGATGGAAGAATTGGTATTATTTTATGTGGTTAGATGTTTTTTTATTTTTTTTACAATTTTTGCCTTCCATATTTACACAATATTTTCGTCTGTTGATATTATTAGAAAGTTTTTATTTTTAGTTGATAAGGAAATGAACCGAAACGTATATTTTCGTGATCTAAGAAAAATGCTGTAGCTGTTTACTTTTTCGTGCTGTAACTGTATTAAAATTTTGAATGATTTAACTTTGGATACGATTGTTAGACATTCTTACAGTTTTTTTTTTTATTTTTATTTTTTTTTTTATTTTTTTTATTTTTTTTTTTTTAAGTTAAATACAGTAGTGAGCTGCCAAAATTTTAACTACTAATTCTCTGCTTAGTCAAAACACAATAGGAAAAGAGTTAACAATCAATTCGCTTTACTAAAAAAAAAAAAAACTAACAAATGGTTCGGACTAACTAAGCTTAGAGGACCGGCACCATCTCACCACTGGTTATATCATATTATATGAATTAGTTAGAAGTGATGAGTTATACTACATTAATATTAAGGGCCTATATATCTTTACTTCTCTATAACTAAAAATTAAGGAGTATTTTTAAAACTAATTTATTCTCTAAATTACGTAGGATATTTATACTGGCTTGATTCATTTTTAATGGACTAACTATTTCAAAAAAAAAAAAAAAAA
>SEYY01023249.1:5000-10000 GCA_009176605.1 Armadillidium nasatum
TCGTTGTAAAGGAGAATATAGGTGGCAAGTGACGGAAAGAAAATCATCAGTGAAAGTAGGAAAGAGAGTTGGATACGTAATAGAACCCTGAGGAACATCGTTGATAGATTTGGAGTATAAACGGTGACTATCGACAAAAGCTTCTACAGAATGGCCAGAAAATGAAATCAGAGAGAAGGGTGAATATCGAGAAAGAGATAATTAGAAATCAAAGCTTAGTGCCAGGTTCTTTAGAAAGGTTTCGGCACAACGAGTATCACAACTAGGGACCGACCGGGGCTGGGATTTTGCCGGGGCCGGGGCCGGGGCCGGGGTTCTGGCCGGGTTTGCCTAAAAGTTATAAATAGGTTAAAAGCACTGAAATTTTAGGTTAAAAAAAATTAGATATAAATTTAATTGAGGTTTATTTAATTAATAGAGAGGTGTAGAATAGCCAACATTCACTGAAATTAATGATTATATGCATTTTCTCCGAAAATTTTTCAAAAAATTACAGATTTTGTGTAATAAAAAGTACAAAATTTAAAAAAAAAATTTTTTTTGATTCACAATAGTGATTCAATATAACCTATTTTTATACATTTCGTTTTTATATTATTGCTATGTATCAAACTTGTATCAATTAGATATATTATTTCAAGATTATTATTTTGTTTATATTTTCAATCAATATGGTTAAAAGATCAGCTTCAGCTGTATGGGAGTACTTTACAAAGTTTCAGGATAATATCGAAATAACTAAATGTAACATCTGCAGTCAAATAATTAGAAGTGGATCTCCGGGTGCCACAAGTAAAAAATTTTCAGCTAAATCTTTATGGGGGCATTTAAAATCAAAACACAAAAATAAACATTCACTAGCAGAAAAGAAACAGAAAAAAAGAGAACATTTTAAAAAAGCAAGAAGAAAAATCTAAATTTTCTTATATTTTGTTTGAAATTTTTTTTTATTATTTGACTGATTGAGCTGAAATTTTCAAGGCATATTCATTTTTTCCCAAAGTTCTGAGTTGATTTCGAGCATTTTCCTGAGTCTATAACGGTTTGAAAGATATTTGGACCCAAAATTTAAAAAAATGAATAGAGGGGTCAAACCACTGGTCCACATAAGCTAAAAATTTAACTGAATAATCTTAGCCCCAATTTCTGGCATTGGTGAGAACAGATTTTTGATTTCACATCAAGGAAAAAAGTTATAAGCACTTGAAATTTTTTTTAAAAAAATCACACCCTTCCGGAGAAAAAATTATTTTAAAAAACACGCTAACTATTAATTTCTTTATTTTTTGGATATTGTTTAGAGGAGGGACAGGGCTACAATTTTTATTTAGTACATTATTAAATGCTCTTTGTTTGATGTTTAGTATAGCAAACTTTGGAAATTTTTGAAATTTGGTCAAAAATGGACTTTTTTGAGAGGCTATATCTCGAAACCAACGAACCATTTCGAATAAAGTATGGAGAAGAATTTGTAGCCCCATCCCTCCTCTATGCACCCACCAAAAATAGAAATGTTATAGTTGTAGTTTTGTTTTAAATTTTATTTTACCGAAAAGGTTGATTTTTTTTTCTAAAAAAAAAAAAATTTCGATAGTTGTTCATTTTTGGGCTTACAACATTTTTTCTATATCTCTAGGAACAAATGTATGTTATAAGTTTTGTTGCCAATAAAATAATGAATATATGTTCCAAATTTCAGGTCATTCCGAAAAGTGGTTTGGCCCCGTTATTCATTTTAAAAGGGTCAAATTTCAAAAAGAACAAAAAAAAAAAAAAAACACTTTTTAGAAGTTATAGACTCAGAAACAAGCTAGAAATAGACTCATTTTCACAGGGAAAAAAAATATATACACAGAAAATTTCAAGAAAATCGGCTGAAAATTAAAAAAAAATTTGAAATTGGATTGTCCCCTCAAGTATAATTTGTCATTTTAACCCCGGCAGGCAAACCCCGGTTTTCCCTGATTTTTAGACGGGGCCGGGGCCCCGGTCGGTTCATAATCACAACAATAAAATATTTACTGAAATCCAGAAGGCGGAGGACCAAGAATAAAAGAAGAGAGAGAAATCAAATCTTCGTTAAAATCACAAATCAAATCTTCGTTAATGAAACTAAACTAGATTAGAAGTTTAAACATATATATATATATATATATATATATATATATATATATATATATATATATATATATATATATATATATATATATATATATATAATATATATATATATATATATATATATAATATATTTTATATTTTTTTTTTTTTTTTTTTTTTTTTTTTTTTTTTTTTTTTTTATAAAATATTTACTTTATAGGAGATTCGCGAATCAGATATATCTACAATAAAATTGTTTTTGTACGTATTATATATATATATATATATATATATATATATATATATATATATATATATATATATATATATATATATATATATATATATATATATATATATATATATATATATATATATATATATGTAAACAAACATATACACCTATATATATTTATTTAGGTGTGTGTGTGTGTGTGTGTGCGCGCGCGCGAGCATACGTGAACGTCTATGCGTGTGTGCGCTTGTGCGTGTGTGCGTGTGTGCGAGAAAAAGCAGAGATTGATTGATTTCCGTTTTTCTTTTATTTTTAAATTTGTTGCTACAAAAAAAGTAGCAAGTCATCCTGGAAGAATTAAGTGGAAATTTTATTAACAAGTTTTCGGGATTTTTATTTCGAAAAACAAAAAGAAAAAAAAAAAAAAAAAAATTTTTCTTTTTTTTTTTTGAATTTTTTTTTATAATAGTTGATTTGAGGTTTGCAATTATTTTTTCTTTTAAAGTCAATATATATATATATATATATATATATATATATATATATATATATATATATATATATATATATATATATATATATATATATATATATATATATATATATATATATATATATATATATATATATATATATATATATATATATATATATATATATATATATAATATATATATATATATATATATATATATATATATATATATATATATATATATATATATATATATATATATATATATATATATAGTCAGCTATAACTCATAGACTACTTTCATACAGAAAATTAATGTCAGCTATTGAACCAGCAACCTTAAAGATGGTAAGTCTTGCACGTTGACCACTAGGTTATGGCGGTTCAAAATGAAATCGAATTGGAACTGCTCATGATCTACAGTCATGACGTCTATCTCAAAGGACTTCCCAGACTGCAACTCAAACAAAGGGAACCGAGGTCAAAGGTCGAATCCCTCACTCCCATAGCCTAGTGGTCAATGCACAAGACTTACCATCTTAAAGGTGGCTGGTTCGAGTCCAATAGCAAACATTAATTTTCTGTATGAAAATAGTCTGTGAGTTATAGCAGCCTTTAAATATATGATATAACTGTCTGCGAGTGAGGGATTTGACCTTTGACCTCGTTATCCTTTGCTTGAGTTGCGGTCGGAGAAGTCCTTTGGGATTGACGCCATGACTCTGAATCATGAGCAATTCCAATGCAATTTCGTTTTGAACCGTCATAACCTAGTGGTCAACGGCGCAAGATTTACCATCTTAAAGGTTGCCTGTTCGAGTCGAATAGCAGACATTAATTTTCTGTTTATATATATATATATATATATATATATATATATATATATATATATATATATATATATATATATATATATATATATATATATATATATATACAGTTTCTAGACAAAAAGGTTCTTCCTCCGAAATTTACTCACGATGACACTTCCGTTAATAAAGAAAGAGGAACTGTCATTTCATTTTTTTCCAATAGACTTATGAACGAAGCATTTTTAGAAGTAGTACGAAAAATAAAGGTAAAGTATTTAAAAACATCTCATTTACTTCTCATTCGTGCAAAACATTAATTAATAAACTGTAATTTGGAATTAGAATAGTTGGTTATGTTTTTGCATCCATATTCTTATATCGTCAACAACTGCTTTATGGAAAAGTCAGAGACTCTCTTCAGTTTTGTTGTAATTAGAGAGAAACTAAACTTTTAGAGGAAGAGCATCACTAATTAAAATGTTGAATTTCCGCTTTCGTAGGTATAGAAACCGTTGAGCAAAATTCTTCAGTTTTTTTTAGCGATATTGAACAATTGACTAGGAAGCACAATAATTCGTTCAGGTCAATTCTTGAGCAATCTTAATTTGTTTTTATTTACTATTTCTAATTATTAATACGAAATTTTTGTTCTATCTGTAACTCTGACTTCAACGGTGTAGCTTTTAATTATACCTTCTCATCAACATCTTTACCATGCACGTAATGACTTTTCTGCTACTTTGACTGGGTTAATTGCGGGGGGGGGGTCACTTTAAAACTTCTTATATATATATATATATATATATATATATATATATATATATATATATATATATATATATATATATATATATATATATATATATATATATATATATATATATATATATATATATATAATATTATGACTAACTTGTTCTTTTCTATTCTACTGAATCTTTCTGTTCTCAAAATCCATGGTTCAATGGCATCTTAAGTTTAAAAAAATAGCAGCTAATTAAGGCATTGAAGACAAAAACATTTTCATTGCATTATCAGTATGAACTTGAATGATCAGAGATCAGTTGCTAAAGGCTTCCCAATAAGCATTAACTAATTTAAATTCCCTCACCTTATTAATTTCTTGATTCAGGCTTCTTTCCTCATTTTTCTCACTCATATTTAGTTTTTTCCTTATATCAATCCATATTAGAAGTTGATGGATCAAAGATTTCTTCCTTTATTAAAATTGATGTATTCCACAGGGTTCTGTTTTGTCTCGTACTATATTTTAGCATTTCATTAATGACTTTCTCATCCTCTTTTTTAAAGTTTTTCATTGTTTCGCAGAAGATTCAACCCTCATCCTACTTCTTTTCATTTCTAATCTGTTTCTTCT
>SEYY01023250.1:0-5000 GCA_009176605.1 Armadillidium nasatum
ATGGAATAAATTATGCCAAAATTACATTTATCCAAACACTTTTCTTTATTAAATAGTTTATTTTAATAGTATACTGTTTATTTGTAGATTCAATTAATTTTTGTTCTATAATTTATATTTATAAAAATCTTGTTTGAGTGTTAATGTGATTTACTACATTCATTTTTTTATTTTAAAATGTTTATTATCTTCAAATTTGACATAATATCTACATGGTTGAAAGAACTGAAAATGGCGAAAATCTCTCAAAGACATTTAAGTGTATATGTATTTTTATGTTACCTTTTCATGAGAAGAGAACCAGATCAAATGAATTTATGTCAAAATAATGATAAGTGAATATTTAAAATAGTCAAATTGATATCAGAATTTGATTAAAAGGAAAGAAATCAAGGTTTTCTAATACGCCTCAAATTCTCTTTTGATTTTAGGAATATTTTCATTACAAAAACTTACTCAAACAGTTTTTCGTTCACTTGTAAAGTTACATTGTTTGACTTGCGCGGCTACTGCTGCCTCCTATCAAGGAATTTTTCTTACTATTAACAAATTATTTTATTTATTTTTATTTTCCTCCGAAAAAATAACCATTTTACTTTATTCGGTTGCCAAAATAATCTTAGTGTATTGCTTGTTAGTAGAATTTTCAAATTTTCACTGAAAATTAAGTAAAATAAAATTCTTAATTTTACATGGTCAAATATCTATTGAAATCGAATTAGGAGTTCTGAAATCTCTGCATAATGCCAATTCTATTTCTACAGGAATGATCGTGAGTCTCGATTTGAAAATATTGGAAGTACTTTCAGTGATGCATTCATCATTATATGCGGAACATTTTTGGGACAAGGTATGAGCTAAAATCTTATATATATATATATATATATATATATATATATATATATATATATATATATATATATATATATATATATATATATATATATATATATATATATATATATATATATATATATATATATATATATATATATATATATATATATATATATATATATATATATATATATATATATATATATATATATATATATATATATATATATATATATATATATATATATATATATATATATATATATACCCATGAACGACTGCAGGAATATTTACCTATAGCGGGATACGGTATATATATATATATATATATATATATATATATATATATATATATATATATATATATATATATATATATATATATATATATATATATATATATATATATATATATATATATATATATATATATATATATATATATATATATATAATATATATATATATATATATATATATATATATATATATATATATATATATATATATATATATATATATATATATATATATATATATATATATATATATATATATATATATATATATATATATATATATATATATATATATATATAATATATATATATATATATATATATATATATATATATATATATATATATATATATATATATATATATATATATATATATATATATATATATATATTATATATATATATATATTATATATATTAAATATACATATATAATTTAAATAATATATGATAATTATATTGGGGTCGAACCACCATGTTGCGATAGATACATGCGGTGGTTCGACCCCTGATGAGGTAAGTATTTCTTTATCCTCTAATTTGTTTAGCTCTATTTACAATTATACAAAATGATTCCACGGTTTATAAAAGTGGCAATTAAAAATAATAACTAATAAGGAGCGGGGAGGAACAGGGTGAAACCTGGTGATTGTACCTTGACGGGAAGATCGGTTGCTTGAAAATGTTCTTTGAAGCGAACTTTTTTGGGTTCGTGGATAGCTCAGCGTAGAGCACCGAGTCTTTTGTCGATCTCAGTCGCAACATGCGGTTCGATTTCTTTATCCTCTAATTTGTTTTATATTTATAAATTATATATATATATATATATATATATAATATATATATATATATATATATATATATATATATATATATATATATATATATATATATATATATATATATATATATATATATATATATATATATATATATATATATATATATATATATATATATATATATATATATATATATATATATATATATATATATATATATATATATATATATATATATATATATATATATATATATATATATATATATATATATATATATATATATATATATATATATATATATATATATATATATATATATACATATATATATATATATATATATATATATATATATATATATATATATATATATATATATATATATATATATATATATATATATATATATATATATATATATATATATATATATATATATATATATATATATATATATATATATATATATATATATATATATATATAATATTATATATATAATATTACCATATTTTTTTAGATAAATAAATAAATTCAAAATTCAAAATGCAAAAAAAAAAAAAAAAAAAAAAAAAAAAAAATTTATCAAATTTCATTTTCTTTCTTTTTAGAAAAATCTTGTAAGACTTTTTCTTCCTACATATTAATTTATTTAATGCTCAAAGAAGATTAAATTTAGCAAAGATGCCTCCTTCAATAATTACCGTCGTCTTCATATTTCATCTCTGAGTGTAAAATCTATTATCCGAAAGACCAAAAACTCTATTCTCCATTGATAGAATCTTTCTGCTATCTCTTCCTCATGCTCTTGCAAAAACAATGTCAAATCTCTACCATGCTTATTTTCATTCCATTCTTTTCTTATTCTTCTAACTAAATTTCTGTAGTCTTACTTTCAAAGCTGAACTTTTTCTGAATTTTGCTTCAAATTTAAATTAGTACCTACCTCTCCACCTCCCTCCAACTCATTTATGCCTAAGATTGTAAACTTTTCTACTTGCATATAAGGATACTTCTCTTTCTGAACTAAACTCAAAGAATGAGAACATACCCTCTTGACGATATTCCTCCTGTAATTGTTTAAATTCTCTAAGCTTGTCCCTCGAACTTTTACTCTATCCTGGTAAAGAAATTCGCCTTTGACTGTAGCTTGAATATTTTTATCCTTTTGGAATCGAGCAAACGTTCGATCTGTTTCACAAATGAGCAAATTCTCTCAATACCTATAATTATTAGGGTTTTATTGCTTTAACCTTCGTACTTTTCAAAGTTTTTGAATCTATCCTCATAAAAATATTCTACTGATAATATTATTTCTCTAATATCTGACTGTTGGTTTTCTGTCAAATGGAAATTTGATGAATCTTTTTCTATAGCACAACAAATGAAGAAATATTCAGATAGAATATATCACAAAACTTCGACTTCAGAACATCTCACTTTCAGTATCGATCCTACTCTCTGTAACTTTCTTTTTGATTTCTTTTCTGGTCTCTCAATAGGAGCTGTTGTAAACGTCATGGATCTTTTAAATCAATCAATAGTGGTGTTCCTTAGGGTTCTCCCATCCCAAACTCTTTTCCTTCAAACATCTATTTAATTAATGATCTGTCTGCTACTTCAAAATCTATCCATTCCTATGATAACGGCTCTGACCTTATATTTTGAAAGGCGTTCCACGAATTTAAGAATAAATTATGCTAGGGGAAAAGATGGCCTTGGAGAAGTCTACCTTTGGTCTTTTCCGTATTTCTAACTGGGGCAGAGAAAAAATGATTATTTCAAATGCATAAACAATTTTGTTCTTTTAATTTTCTAATAGACATAAATTTTAATACAACTTTACTATCCTCTATGAAACACAATGAAACCTTCCTCTATTATTAGTATTTTGATGTTTCTTTTTCTCGTAAACTTTCTTGTTAGAATCACATTCTATCTCTCGCTAAACAGATTTCTGAAGGGTTAGGTACTCTGAAGTGAACTTGGAACAAATTAATTCATCACTCTCCTCATAGCATTGCTATTAGAACAGACATTAATCTTTTTAGCTCTCTCGTCGCATACATCCTCCACCGAGCTCTATCAATTAGTCTCGTCATTACACACTTTCTTATTTGTACTCCGTTCGACTCTTATCTCTGACTTAAAAGTTTGCTCATTCTTAAATGTATTCTTTAGGTCAGGTCACGAGAATACTTTCTTTCATTGTAAAATCTACTTTGATTTGTAACCATACACACCCAAAGTACTTAATCATATCGTCATTTAACATGAATATTGGAATAGTTTTTGTCTATCTCAGGTGAATTTATTTAGTCCTCTGACATTTTCTCATCAGAATATATATATATATATATATATATATATATATATATATATATATATATATATATATATATATATATATATATATATATATATATATATATATATATATATATATATATATATATATATATATATATATATATATATATATATATATATATATATATATATATATATATATATATATATATATATATATATATATATATATATATATATATATATATATATATATATATATATATATATATATAGGTGTCATTAAAAAAAATCTAGGCATGTCACTATAAACCTCTTTCACTTCATGTGGATCTTCTCATCTTTGCTACTAAGCTTTTTTTACAAAAATAAAATATTATCAGTGTTGGTAGTCCCAAAAATCCATATACCTTTCACTAATGTGTATGAGATGGTCGAACAAGACGAAGTTAAATGGTATTTACCAAGAAATTTAAAATTATATTCTGAAGTTAAGGTAAGATTGTCAATTAATAAGAATATATAATTAATACAAACATTTTGTTTTTTAATTTTATTTTTAAGATGTCATGTTTCTGCTAAATGGAAAAAAGTTTTGCTTCTATTTATATATATATATATATATATATATATATATATATATATATATATATATATATATATATATATATATATATATATATATATATATATATATATATATATATATATATATAGTGATGGCATCCGTATCCGTATCCTAGGAGCATCCTCATCAAAATTAACAT
>SEYY01023250.1:10000-12500 GCA_009176605.1 Armadillidium nasatum
ATTTGGCTTTTAATTTTTACCCCAACATTAAAAAATTTTAAGCTTATTTCTTACTTGAGAGATTTAAATTTTTTTTAATGCATTCTCTGATTTTTTACTAATATATATATATATATATATATATATATATATATATATATATATATATATATATATATATATATATATATATATATATATATATATATATATATATATATATATATATATATATCGTAATGCTCTATTTTATGATTTAAATAAACATTGCTAATATTTGTAATTTTGACTTTGATTTTAGGATACGTTTTATCAGCCATCGCTTTTCTTCTCGAATTAATAACTTGGAAATTAAGAAAAAAGGAATAAGATTTTCAATGGCATTCACAAAGCAATTTATTAGATAAAGGTTTTAAATAACTTAATTCTGCATTCAAAAATTTAGGTTAGGTTAGGTGTGAAATTTAATTAAGCTAAAAAAAAAAAAAAAAAAAAAAAAATTAAGAAGAAATGAAGATTATTTCAAGTTCTTCTTTAATTAGATTAGATTCTATATTTAAAATTATCTAATTATCACTGTATTAATAAAACTTATTTTGTTGAATGCTTACAAGTATATTTTATCAGTTTCTTTCTTTTTTTTTCAAAAACTACTGAAAACTTGTTGTAGATTTATTTTAATTCAGTTTTAGATTCATAACTTTTATTATTTTTTTGAACAATAAAACACTATAATATATATATATATATATATATATATATATATATATATATATATATATATATATATATATATATATATATATATATATATATATATATATATATATATATAACATTTGTAACATTTAATAATAAAATATAAAAGGATAGTAGTAAAAGTGATTGCTTTTTTACAACGCTGAATACGTCACCAGATGAGGGACGAGAATCAAAACAATTTCTTACATCACATTATTCTTTATCTTCAATTTCATAATATTTATGTATAAGAATTATAAAATAATTGAACCATAAATTTTTAAAATTGAACTTTATTTTTCTCCCTTTCAATATATATATATATATATATATATATATATATATATATATATATATATATATATATATATATATATATATATATATATATATATATATATATATATATATATATATATATATATATATATATATATATATATATATATATATATATATATATATATATATATATATATATATATATATATATATATATATATATATATATATATATATATATATATATATATATATATATATATATATATATATATATATATATATATATATATATATATATATATATATATATATATATATATATATATATATATATATATATATATATATATATATATATATATATATATATATATATATATATATATATATATATATATATATGTTTGTGTGTCTAAACTTGATTCTCTCTCTTTATTTATTTTTTAATAAAAGGCCAACCGGATGTACTCTTTTTATGCGTCAGTAGATTGTAGTATTTGAAAGTGAAAACATACGCGTAATTCACTGTAAATTACAATTTATAAAATAATTCAAACATAATTTATTAATTAATTAATAATAATTAATAATAATAAATTTTTGAACACATAGTTTTAAAATTATCTTTAAGAACTATATGTGCTAAAAATATAAATAGATAAAGTAATGAATAAATTTAGAATTTTCTTTAATTATAATAAAAATAAAATAAAATAATATAAAATAAATTTAACCAAAATAAAAATTAAAACTGTTTTTCCTCACTCATTGGAAATATCCATAGTGCTTATGTTTATATTAATGTTATAGTGCCCTGAAAATTGTTATAATTTAGTATCTTTCAGTAAAGAAATATACCATGGATAAAAATGAACATTTACACCTATGTGATATATTACGGGAAAAGATAAAAAAAAAAAAAATCGGATTATAGTAAACTACGAATGATAGAAAAATAAATGTGATAAATATGCTCTTAAACTATTCAACTAAACAAGTTACAGATATTATATATATATATATATATATATATATATATATATATATATATATATATATATATATATATATATATATATATATATATATATATATATATATATATATATATATATATATATATATATATATATATATATATATATATATATATATATATATATATATATATATATATATATGAAACGGGTAATCTCGACTGCAGAAAGGAAATTCTTGCAATTATAGTAAGAAGAAATTTAAAAAAAAAAAAAAAAAAAAACTTGGTTAAAATGGTTCCCAGATTCCAGAACCATGCGAAAAACTGTTCTTCAACTGTTAGTTCAGCTTCAAAATATATATATATATATATATATATATATATATATATTATATATATATATATATATATATATATATATATATATATATATATATATATATATATATATATATATATATATATATATATATATATATATATATATATATATATATATATATATATATATATATA
>SEYY01023250.1:17500-19293 GCA_009176605.1 Armadillidium nasatum
CGACAAATCAACATTCAAAAACATATTAATCAACTACTAAATAAATTATATACTAGTTAAACCAGCGAAATACATTCCCTTATATATTATAAAAAATATATATTACTCACATGTACACTCAAAGTTGTTGTATTGCCTACCAAACTTCGACATTGCTAGAAAGTTAGAAATCAACTCTGTTATTACTATGCAAAAACGCTTCATTCGTTTATTAAGTGCTAGAAATCTCAATGAAAATGCTCAACCATTCTTTAAAAAACTTAAAATCTTGCCATTTTATCAGATACTAAATCTCTCTCATTTAAAAGAGCAACACAAACTAATAAATAATAACGCCAGCAATTCCTTAATATCAAGCTTTCATATCACTCAAATTCAAAGAGATATAAATCAGCGAAATAATTTAAATATAAACCCTTCATTCCATAGATAAGAAAAAGCCAGACAACCTGTCAGTAATAAGTTAACGAGTCTTTTTCATGAACTACCAACAGACTTAAAAAATGAAAGATCTTTGAAAACTTTTACACACAAAATCAAAAAGTATTAACTTACAATGGGATTAACTTACGTAGCTCAAACGGTAGAGTGAATGACTCACGTGTTTGAGGGTGTCGGTTCGATTCTACTTGGGGATCCTAGGTATATACTACCTAGAAAAATTCCTCTCCTAGAAAAGGGCAATGCCCTTGAGATGCATTTTTATATATAAAAAAACTACTAATTAACATTGTTTCGCTTGTTATTATTATAATTATTATTATTATTATTATTATTATTATTATTATTATTATTATTATTATTATTATTATTATTATTATTATTATTATTATTATTATTATTATTATTATTATTATTATTATTATTATTATTATTAAGACTAATATCTACTTTGAAAATAATTTTTCGAAATTTCTTATCGTAATTAACTTTTAGCTCAGCATTTTAAGATAAATCACTTATCTTCTAGAATCCAAGCTCTGATGATGTTCGAAGTTGGCAGACAAAATCGACCAGCAAAAAAGAAGAAATAGAAGAAAAAATCTTTTGAAAATTAGAAGAGAAAATCCAACTGATATTAATATAAAGCTGAATAGAATTATTATTATTATTATTATTATTATTATTATTATTATTATTATTATTATTATTATTATTATTATTATTATTATTATTATTATTATTATTATTATTATTATTATTATTATCTTCTTCATCCCTTTTCTTTTATTTTTCTATTTTTCTTCTTTGTAATAACTTGCTTCTCTATATCTGATCTTAATTTTTAAAATAAATTATTTTGCGAAAGTTTAAATCTCAAAGACACTCAAAAACTGTGGTTAATCAGAAGGATAATTCCTAAGAATAACATTGTGGTTATTACTTTGGGTTGTGTATTACCCAGGATCTAAATAACAAATAGTTTTATTATTATTATTATTATTATTATTATTATTATTATTATTATTATTATTATTATTATTTTACAGTTAATCATTTCTAATTTGATGCAGCTTCCCATAATCATTATTATTATTATTATTATTATTATTATTATTATTATTATTATTATTATTATTATTATTATTATTATTATTATTATTATTATTATTATTATTATTATTATTATTATTATTATTATTATTATTATTATTATTATTATTATTATTATTATTATTATTATTGTTGTTGTTGTTGTTACCATTATTATTATTAAATACGATTATTATTATTATTATTATTATTATTATTATTATTATTATTATTATTATTATTATATATTATTATTATTA
>SEYY01023251.1:0-12085 GCA_009176605.1 Armadillidium nasatum
CATTGCATCACTATTATAAATGTGTTAAATTACATACAGTACTGTTAAATTAATACAACACGCTTCTCCTGTATAACACAATTTGCAGTTCGCTTGAGTTTATTCTAAACTCACGTGAATTTTTTGAAGAACAATTACACCTTTACCTTTTTCTTTAACTTCCGCCTAGTCCTTCTCCAATTATTTTTCTGACTTTAGGTGTTGCTTTCAATCAAGCTCGGTGTCTATCTTAAGAGTTTAAGATTTGGTGAATAACCAGTTGTGATATTGCAAAATACTGCAATTGATTACTCATTGAGTTTGAATGAAAATTTAGGCAACAACCCCAGCTTGAAGGAGGGTAGGCAAGGAGGTCACAATCCTTTACACAAAGGTAAATAAACTTTATATTACACAACCATAATAATAATCTGGGAAACAACCCGGAGCAACCCCCTCCTTATACAACTGCATTTTTATTTGGTTTTCTAAACTAACTGTTGAGTAATATTTGCAGTTTATTACGTTAAAAAACAGTAGTTTGGAAAAGGAGTGATTCTACTGGTTCTTGATTGACAAATTGAAGCTTGTAATCAGAATTGGGAAAAACATCTTTTTTTTTTTTGGTCCTTCGAACCGGATGACGATGACCAAGAAGATAAGTTTTCAGATGATGGTGTAGTCGAATGTAAAGAATCGGATAAAGAAACAGATGATGAAGATTTCATATGCCATTCTCAGAAACTGAAGCGTGCCAGAATTGATTCTTCTTCTGATGATGATCTTCCAGATGTTAACGTTGATTCAACTTCCAATCATGAAGAATCGTTTTCCAACATTTCAGAAGATGATGATGAAGAGTATATTCCAAGTGAGGGATATTATTCAAACGAGTCACTAAATTCATCCCCTGATAGAAGTTTGTCTTCAAATCATCTTTCAGAAACTGATGCAAGATGAAGAAAAGTTTATTCCAACAGAATTACAATCTAAAAGCCAGTCCCAAAAACCAACCCTTGATAGTAAAAGTTCATCTTTTAATGATCTTTCAGATACTAACGATGAATCCTTCGCTAGCCAAAATGAAGAACCAATTAATTGTGAGGTTGATGGTGACGAAAGGGAGAATAATGTAGAAGAAGAAATACCTGACGGAAGGAACTTTAATTTTAAATTCAGATTCACAAGTGTTGGCATTTGGTTGGACTTCTATGGGAATTCAGTTTGTGTTTCAGATATATTCCACAACTGTGACAGTAATTTCCAATTTGGTCATATTACAAAATCAAAACCTGGGACTGGACCTTGTCCCCTATGCTATAATGTTTGTAGATGGAGACAGCATTTAAAACAGAGGCATAAGGTATGCCATGAAGGTTATGTCAACATCTTGATAGCGTTTGCGAGGTACCTATTTTTACAGTTTCAATCGCCAATTTCATTGGAAACAAAATACGTAATATGCCACATATGTGGAACACTGGTCAGGAGAAGTCTACTGAAATTGCATTTTACTTGCAAACATAAATCGCACGATTTTAAGGTAGAAAAATCTGAAGTACTTCTTTTGAAAAAAATTATCAATGTTAATGAGTATGTAAGTAATAATGCTACAGATGACAATGAGGAAAATACTGCTTTGCCAACATTCCTTGAAGAATTAGCTAGCAAGGGATACAATGAAAAGAACATTAAACAAGCTGAAAAAGAAATTTCTAAGTTCTTGAAATTTCTAAGAAGTAATGGTATGACGGTTAAAGACAAAAGAAAGTCAAATGTACGTCAATTAGTACTAGATTTAAATAAATTCATATTCCAAGAAAACTGTCAAAAATTGAAGGCAAGTACTAGAAAACATTACTTTGGGTTTATTAAAAATTTCCTCATTAGTTATTTCATGGAAGAGAACTCAAACATTGTGGGTTACATGAATTCAAAATTGAAGGATATTTCTAACAGAATAAACAAAGAATGTTTAGTGGAACAGGATGAGAGTCATGAACAACAAAAAGAAGTTAAAATTAGTGTCGAAGAAATAAAAGCCTTTTTCAACTCTGAGTACATAAAAAATTTACAAACTATGTTCATGGATATGTCTGTAAAAGAAGAAATCACCCAAGCTGAAAGGAAATTACAATCAAAGCTGACGGCATTAATTGTTTTGATTTTATCATTAAAGAATTTTCTTCGTCCTGGGCAAATTATAAACATGCAATTGCATGAATTTCAAAAAGCAGAATTTAATGACGACGCGTGTATTTGGAGTATTCCAGTGAAACAACACAAAACCACTAAAAAATTTGGGCGAGCCTTAATACATCTCAAACCAGATACCTTCACTTTGATGAAACTATATCAAAAACATTATAGACATGGAGAGTTAACAAATTTTTTTGTTAATACAAGAGGTTCCAAATACACAACTCCTTCGTTATTAGTTATAACGAAAGCGTTGTGGAACAAACAAAGGTATCTGAAAATGAATTTTGTTTTGCGAAAATACGACATACTGTCGTAACTTATGTGCATTGTAATATACCTGAGTTTAAGGAACATCTTGCACAGCAGATGTACCACACTTCGAAAACGGCTTCCAAATTTTAACGCGATCGTTTCAAAACCCAAGAGTCTCAGGAAAATTTCCAAACACTCCATGATGAATTGAAAAAAAATTAATGTTGCGATTTATAATTAAATCTAACCAGCTGTAAAATTTTAATAAGTGAATGACTCAGCGAGCTCCCTTTTTTTGTGTTCTTGAAGTAGGAATGCCTTTAAATTTATCGTTTATATTATTATAAGATAATATTTATTTACTTCATATTTCCTCCAGTTATTTTATTTTCTATATTATTTTATGATTCATTATATCTTTATATTTATTAAAATTCATTTCTTCTTACAACTCATATTTCTGTAAAAGAATTCCTCCGCGGGCACTTTTGCCGCCCGCCATGTTTAATCCGAAATTTGTTTCTTTGCGGGAAAAACAACCATCTTCCAACGCTTGTAACTTTTTATAAAATGCATTTGGTTCATTTTTATAATCATTTTCATAATCAGGAGATGAAACCCTTTCTATATATATATATATATATATTGCCACATTTCAGATATATATATATATATATATATATATATATATATATATATATATATATATATATATATATATATATATATATATATATATATATATATATATAGCACGTGGCATCTGTTACAAGTCAATAAATACTCATATAAAGTCAATTTTCTTGAGTTTAAATGTAATTACCACTTTCTTATCAAGTTTATTAGATTCCTCAATCATTAAATACACATATTATATATCAAGTAATTAATTGATAGGGAAAACTAGAAATAACCTACGTTTAAAATTTCATCATACAAAAATTGAGAACGTTCGAGAATTTTCTGGAACTTGCGTCGGCATCTCCGTTTGTTAACAAGCCAAACAATTAAAATAGAACTTCTGGTAACGGTTTACTAATTACATTTTATATATTTAAATTCATTTAAATTTTTACAATGTCTCTGTTGTAAATATAGATTAATAAAAAATCGAGTTAATTAACTTATATCGAACTACTTTAACTAGTTACATTCGAAACCCTAGAGCGCTTTCGCTTAAGGCGGCAGTCTAGAAGTGAAACCTGTGAGCGCAGATTGTGTTTGTGTAGAGCTAAACATTTTCGCATTTGATGTTAGATGTAATAATAATCGAAATATTGATTTAACTAAAGTTGTGAATATTAATGTAGAGATCGTTGTGTCAACTTAAATATTCTCAGAGTTAATATCTCCTTCATTTTAAAGTAAATCATTATTGCATGATTTTCGTCAAGAATATTATTTGTGAACTTGGTTTCGGTACAACTTGTAAGTAGTCCACCATATAGAGTTGTAAGTATAGTTGGTTGTACACTCCGTCTTTAATTGTAATTTGGGTCGTCGTACGTAAGTATACTCCCATCACTTGATATTAAGAATAATAATTATTATTGTTAATATCAACAAAGTTTATTTGAAATCATAGCATCACTATTATAAATGTGTTAAATTACATACAGTACTGTTAAATTAATACAACACGCTTCTCCTGTATAACACAATTTGCAGTTCGCTTGAGTTTATTCTAAACTCACGTGAATTTTTTGAAGAACAATTACACCTTTACCTTTTTCTTTAACTTCCGCCTAGTCCTTCTCCAATTATTTTTCTGACTTTAGGTGTTGCTTTCAATCAAGCTCGGTGTCTATCTTAAGAGTTTAAGATTTGGTGAATAACCAGTTGTGATATTGCAAAATACTGCAATTGATTACTCATTGAGTTTGAATGAAAATTTAGGCAACAACCCCAGCTTGAAGGAGGGTAGGCAAGGAGGTCACAATCCTTTACACAAAGGTAAATAAACTTTATATTACACAACCATAATAATCTGGGAAACAACCCGGAGCAACCCCCTCCTTATACAACTGCATTTTTATTTGGTTTTCTAAATTAACTGTTGAGTAATATTTGCAGTTTATTACGTTAAAAAACAGTAGTTTGGAAAAGGAGTGATTCTACTGGTTCTTGATTGACAAATTGAAGCTTGTAATCAGAATTGGGAAAAACATCTTTTTTTTTTTTGGGGGTCCTTCGAACCGGATGACGATGACCAAGAAGATAAGTTTTCAGATGATGGTGTAGTCGAATGTAAAGAATCGGATAAAGAAACAGATGATGAAGATTTCATATGCCATTCTCAGAAACTGAAGCGTGCCAGAATTGATTCTTCTTCTGATGATGATCTTCCAGATGTTAACGTTGATTCAACTTCCAATCATGAAGAATCGTTTTCCAACATTTCAGAAGATGATGATGAAGAGTATATTCCAAGTGAGGGATATTATTCAAACGAGTCACTAAATTCATCCCCTGATAGAAGTTTGTCTTCAAATCATCTTTCAGAAACTGATGAAGATGAAGAAAAGTTTATTCCAACAGAATTACAATCTAAAGGCCAGTCCCAAAAACCAACCCTTGATAGTAAAAGTTCATCTTTTAATGATCTTTCAGATACTAACGATGAATCCTTCGCTAGCCAAAATGAAGAACCAATTAATTGTGAGGTTGATGGTGACGAAAGGGAGAATAATGTAGAAGAAGAAATACCTGACGGAAGGAACTTTAATTTTAAATTCAAGATTCACAAGTGTTGGCATTTGGTTGGACTTCTATGGGAATTTAGTTTGTGTTTCAGATATATTCCACAACTGTGACAGTAATTTCCAATTTGGTCATATTACAAAATCAAAACCTGGGACTGGACCTTGTCCCCTATGCTATAATGTTTGTAGATGGAGACAGCATTTAAAACAGAGGCATAAGGTATGCCATGAAGGTTATGTCAACATCTTGATAGCGTTTGCGAGGTACCTATTTTTACAGTTTCAATCGCCAATTTCATTGGAAACAAAATACGTAATATGCCACATATGTGGAACACTGGTCAGGAGAAGTCTACTGAAATTGCATTTTACTTGCAAACATAAATCGCACGATTTTAAGGTAGAAAAATCTGAAGTACTTCTTTTGAAAAAAATTATCAATGTTAATGAGTATGTAAGTAATAATGCTACAGATGACAATGAGGAAAATACTGCTTTGCCAACATTCCTTGAAGAATTAGCTAGCAAGGGATACAATGAAAAGAACATTAAACAAGCTGAAAAAGAAATTTCTAAGTTCTTGAAATTTCTAAGAAGTAATGGTATGACGGTTAAAGACATAAAAGATAAGTCAAATGTACGTCAATTAGTACTAGATTTAAATAAATTCATATTCCAAGAAAACTGTCAAAAATTGAAGGCAAGTACTAGAAAACATTACTTTGGGTTTATTAAAAATTTCCTCATTAGTTATTTCATGGAAGAGAACTCAAACATTGTGGGTTACATGAATTCAAAATTGAAGGATATTTCTAACAGAATAAACAAAGAATGTTTAGTGGAACAGGATGAGAGTCATGAACAACAAAAAGAAGTTAAAATTAGTGTCGAAGAAATAAAAGCCTTTTTCAACTCTGAGTACATAAAAAAATTTACAAACTATGTTCATGGATATGTCTGTAAAAGAAGAAATCACCCAAGCTGAAAGGAAATTACAATCAAAGCTGACGGCATTAATTGTTTTGATTTTATCATTAAAGAATTTTCTTCGTCCTGGGCAAATTATAAACATGCAATTGCATGAATTTTAAAAAGCAGAATTTAATGACGACGCGTGTATTTGGAGTATTCCAGTGAAACAACACAAAACCACTAAAAAATTTGGGCGAGCCTTAATACATCTCAAACCAGATACCTTCACTTTGATGAAACTATATCAAAAACATTATAGACATGGAGAGTTAACAAATTTTTTTGTTAATACAAGAGGTTCCAAATACACAACTCCTTCGTTATTAGTTATAACGAAAGCGTTGTGGAACAAACAAAGGTATCTGAAAATGAATTTTGTTTTGCGAAAATACGACATACTGTCGTAACTTATGTGCATTGTAATATACCTGAGTTTAAGGAACATCTTGCACAGCAGATGTACCACACTTCGAAAACGGCTTCCAAATTTTATCGCGATCGTTTCAAAACCCAAGAGTCTCAGGAAAATTTCCAAACACTCCATGATGAATTGAAAAAAAATTAATGTTGCGATTTATAATTAAATCTAACCAGCTGTAAAATTTTAATAAGTGAATGACTCAGCGAGCTCCCTTTTTTTGTGTTCTTGAAGTAGGAATGCCTTTAAATTTATCGTTTATATTATTATAAGATAATATTTATTTACTTCATATTTCCTCCAGTTATTTTATTTTCTATATTATTTTATGATTCATTATATCTTTATATTTATTAAAATTCATTTCTTCTTACAACTCATATTTCTGTAAAAGAATTCCTCCGCGGGCACTTTTGCCGCCCGCCATGTTTAATCCGAAATTTGTTTCTTTGCGGGAAAAACAACCATCTTCCAACGCTTGTAACTTTTTATAAAATGCATTTGGTTCATTTTTATAATCATTTTCATAATCAGGAGATAAAACCCATTTCTATATATATATATATATATATATACATTTATATATATATATATATATATATATATATATATATATATATATATATATATATATATATATATATATATATATATATATATATATATATATATATATATATATATGCACGTGGCATCTGTTACAAGTCAATAAATACTCATATAAAGTCAATTTTCTTGAGTTTAAATGTAATTACCACTTTCTTATCAAGTTTATTAGATTCCTCAATCATTAAATACACATATTATATATCAAGTAATTAATTGATAGGGAAAACTAGAAATAACCTACGTTTAAAATTTCATCATACAAAAATTGAGAACGTTCGAGAATTTTCTGGAACTTGCGTCGGCATCTCCGTTTGTTAACAAGCCAAACAATTAAAATAGAACTTCTGGTAACGGTTTACTAATTACATTTTATATATTTAAATTCATTTAAATTTTTACAATGTCTCTGTTGTAAATATAGATTAATAAAAAATCGAGTTAATTAACTTATATCGAACTACTTTAACTAGTTACATTCGAAACCCTAGAGCGCTTTCGCTTAAGGCGGCAGTCTAGAAGTGAAACCTGTGAGCGCAGATTGTGTTTGTGTAGAGCTAAACATTTTCGCATTTGATGTTAGATGTAATAATAATCGAAATATTGATTTAACTAAAGTTGTGAATATTAATGTAGAGATCGTTGTGTCAACTTAAATATTCTCAGAGTTAATATCTCCTTCATTTTAAAGTAAATCATTATTGCATGATTTTCGTCAAGAATATTATTTGTGAACTTGGTTTCGGTACAACTTGTAAGTAGTCCACCATATAGAGTTGTAAGTATAGTTGGTTGTACACTCCGTCTTTAATTGTAATTTGGGTCGTCGTACGTAAGTATACTCCCATCACTTGATATTAAGAATAATAATTATTATTGTTAATATCAACAAAGTTTATTTGAAATCATAGCATCACTATTATAAATGTGTTAAATTACATACAGTACTGTTAAATTAATACAACACGCTTCTCCTGTATAACACAATTTGCAGTTCGCTTGAGTTTATTCTAAACTCACGTGAATTTTTTGAAGAACAATTACACCTTTACCTTTTTCTTTAACTTCCGCCTAGTCCTTCTCCAATTATTTTTCTGACTTTAGGTGTTGCTTTCAATCAAGCTCGGTGTCTATCTTAAGAGTTTAAGATTTGGTGAATAACCAGTTGTGATATTGCAAAATACTGCAATTGATTACTCATTGAGTTTGAATGAAAATTTAGGCAACAACCCCAGCTTGAAGGAGGGTAGGCAAGGAGGTCACAATCCTTTACACAAAGGTAAATAAACTTTATATTACACAACCATAATAATCTGGGAAACAACCCGGAGCAACCCCCTCCTTATACAATTGCATTTTTATTTGGTTTTCTAAATTAACTGTTGAGTAATATTTGCAGTTTATTACGTTAAAAAACAGTAGTTTGGAAAAGGAGTGATTCTACTGGTTCTTGATTGACAAATTGAAGCTTGTAATCAGAATTGGGAAAAACATCTTTTTTTTTTTTTTTGGTCCTTCGAACCGGATGACGATGACCAAGAAGATAAGTTTTCAGATGATGGTGTAGTCGAATGTAAAGAATCGGATAAAGAAACAGATGATGAAGATTTCATATGCCATTCTCAGAAACTGAAGCGTGCCAGAATTGATTCTTCTTCTGATGATGATCTTCCAGATGTTAACGTTGATTCAACTTCCAATCATGAAGAATCGTTTTCCAACATTTCAGAAGATGATGATGAAGAGTATATTCCAAGTGAGGGATATTATTCAAACGAGTCACTAAATTCATCCCCTGATAGAAGTTTGTCTTCAAATCATCTTTCAGAAACTGATGAAGATGAAGAAAAGTTTATTCCAACAGAATTACAATCTAAAGGCCAGTCCCAAAAACCAACCCTTGATAGTAAAAGTTCATCTTTTAATGATCTTTCAGATACTAACGATGAATCCTTCGCTAGCCAAAATGAAGAACCAATTAATTGTGAGGTTGATGGTGACGAAAGGGAGAATAATGTAGAAGAAGAAATACCTGACGGAAGGAACTTTAATTTTAAATTAAGATTCACAAGTGTTGGCATTTGGTTGGACTTCTATGGGAATTTAGTTTGTGTTTCAGATATATTCCACAACTGTGACAGTAATTTCCAATTTGGTCATATTACAAAATCAAAACCTGGGACTGGACCTTGTCCCCTATGCTATAATGTTTGTAGATGGAGACAGCATTTAAAACAGAGGCATAAGGTATGCCATGAAGGTTATGTCAACATCTTGATAGCGTTTGCGAGGTACCTATTTTTACAGTTTCAATCGCCAATTTCATTGGAAACAAAATACGTAATATGCCACATATGTGGAACACTGGTCAGGAGAAGTCTACTGAAATTGCATTTTACTTGCAAACATAAATCGCACGATTTTAAGGTAGAAAAATCTGAAGTACTTCTTTTGAAAAAAATTATCAATGTTAATGAGTATGTAAGTAATAATGCTACAGATGACAATGAGGAAAATACTGCTTTGCCAACATTCCTTGAAGAATTAGCTAGCAAGGGATACAATGAAAAGAACATTAAACAAGCTGAAAAAGAAATTTCTAAGTTCTTGAAATTTCTAAGAAGTAATGGTATGACGGTTAAAGACATAAAAGATAAGTCAAATGTACGTCAATTAGTACTAGATTTAAATAAATTCATATTCCAAGAAAACTGTCAAAAATTGAAGGCAAGTACTAGAAAACATTACTTTGGGTTTATTAAAAATTTCCTCATTAGTTATTTCATGGAAGAGAACTCAAACATTGTGGGTTACATGAATTCAAAATTGAAGGATATTTCTAACAGAATAAACAAAGAATGTTTAGTGGAACAGGATGAGAGTCATGAACAACAAAAAGAAGTTAAAATTAGTGTCGAAGAAATAAAAGCCTTTTTCAACTCTGAGTACATAAAAAAATTACAAACTATGTTCATGGATATGTCTGTAAAAGAAGAAATCACCCAAGCTGAAAGGAAATTACAATCAAAGCTGACGGCATTAATTGTTTTGATTTTATCATTAAAGAATTTTCTTCGTCCTGGGCAAATTATAAACATGCAATTGCATGAATTTTAAAAAGCAGAATTTAATGACGACGCGTGTATTTGGAGTATTCCAGTGAAACAACACAAAACCACTAAAAAATTTGGGCGAGCCTTAATACATCTCAAACCAGATACCTTCACTTTGATGAAACTATATCAAAAACATTATAGACATGGAGAGTTAACAAATTTTTTTGTTAATACAAGAGGTTCCAAATACACAACTCCTTCGTTATTAGTTATAACGAAAGCGTTGTGGAACCAAACAAAGGTATCTGAAAATGAATTTTGTTTTGCGAAAATACGACATACTGTCGTAACTTATGTGCATTGTAATATACCTGAGTTTAAGGAACATCTTGCACAGCAGATGTACCACACTTCGAAAACGGCTTCCAAATTTTATCGCGATCGTTTCAAAACCCAAGAGTCTCAGGAAAATTTCCAAACACTCCATGATGAATTGAAAAAAAATTAATGTTGCGATTTATAATTAAATCTAACCAGCTGTAAAATTTTAATAAGTGAATGACTCAGCGAGCTCCCTTTTTTTTGTGTTCTTGAAGTAGGAATGCCTTTTAATTTATCGTTTATATTATTATAAGATAATATTTATTTACTTCATATTTCCTCCAGTTATTTTATTTTCTATATTATTTTATGATTCATTATATCTTTATATTTATTAAAATTCATTTCTTCTTACAACTCATATTTCTGTAAAAGAATTCCTCCGCGGGCACTTTTGCCGCCCGCCATGTTTAATCCGAAATTTGTTTCTTTGCGGGAAAAACAACCATCTTCCAACGCTTGTAACTTTTTATAAAATGCATTTGGTTCATTTTTATAATCATTTTCATAATCAGGAGATAAAACCCATTCTATATATATATATATATATATATATATATATATATATATATATATATATATATATATATATATATATATATATATATATATATATATATATATATATATATATATATATATATATATATATATATATATATATATATATATATATATATATATATATATATATATATAAGCACGTGGCATCTGTTACAAGTCAATAAATACTCATATAAAGTCAATTTTCTTGAGTTTAAATGTAATTACCACTTTCTTATCAAGTTTATTAGATTCCTCAATCATTAAATACACATATTATATATCAAGTAATTAATTGATAGGGAAAACTAGAAATAACCTACGTTTAAAATTTCATCATACAAAAATTGAGAACGTTCGAGAATTTTCTGGAACTTGCGTCGGCATCTCCGTTTGTTAACAAGCCAAACAATTAAAATAGAACTTCTGGTAACGGTTTACTAATTACATTTTATATATTTAAATTCATTTAAATTTTTACAATGTCTCTGTTGTAAATATAGATTAATAAAAAATCGAGTTAATTAACTTATATCGAACTACTTTAACTAGTTACATTCGAAACCCTAGAGCGCTTTCGCTTAAGGCGGCAGTCTAGAAGTGAAACCTGTGAGCGCAGATTGTGTTTGTGTAGAGCTAAACATTTTCGCATTTGATGTTAGATGTAATAATAATCGAAATATTGATTTAACTAAAGTTGTGAATATTAATGTAGAGATCGTTGTGTCAACTTAAATATTCTCAGAGTTAATATTTCCTTCATTTAAAGTAAATCATTATTGCATGATTTTCGTCAAGAATATTATGTGAACTTGGTTTCGGTACAACTTGTAAGTAGGTCCACCATATAGAGTTGTAAGTATAGTTGGTTTTACACTCCGTCTTTAATTGTAATTTGGGTCGTCGTACGTAAGTATACTCCCATCACTTGATATTAAGAATAATAACTTATTATTGTTAATATCAACAAAGTT
>SEYY01023252.1:0-7500 GCA_009176605.1 Armadillidium nasatum
AGATTTGGAAATATCTCAATTTTTCTAATCTTAACTCTGATCGTCAGTATTGGTTTCGTCAGGAGGCCTATACTGGATATATTTTGTTTCTTCTCCCCGACTCTTAGCCCTCAACTCTTTGGCATTTCGGGGAATCCTTTCCTGTGGCGAAAGAGAAATTGAAAGTCTTTGATCGAAACTGGCAGGAATGTTTGATTCCTGAATTCCCTTTTTATTTTCTAACCTTCTCTCTATAGTTTTCTTATTCGTCATTCTATGGCAGTTTTTGTGGACAACCACCGTTCATCCTTTAAAATTGTGGTTCTCCTTTTGATTTTGTTTTATCCCAACACTTTTCTATTCCTATTCCGACGACTACACCATAGTATAAGTATTACTTAGTAGGATTAATAAACGTTAAATTTTCTGATTGGAAGTATTTGTTTTTAATTTTTTTTTTTTTAATAAACACCCTCATGAAGCAAATTGTATTTCTTTTAATCATTTAAAATCTAATTAAATCTTTTGTAAGAATAATATGTAAATAATGCTTATTTTGAAATAAAATATAATTTTTTTTAGTCATTAGATTGCCGACTCCAAAACAGATAGTTTTTGTTTTCATGACCAATCACGAATTAGGTTTCTTTGAAATTTAAACAAAAACAAATATGTCAAGGAAAACGTTACCAAATTTCCAAATTTAAAAACTTTGTACCAGATTATGTTTCGATATATATATTATATAATATATATATATATATATATATATATATATATATATATATATATATATATATATATATATATATATATATATATTATATTTTTATTGGCAATTAATAAATCATCTTGATTTTTGTATAATAAAAAAAAAAATAAAAATATATATTTATATATATATATAATATATATATATAATATATATATATATATATATATATAATAGTAAATAGGCACCAATGACGTCACTTATACGTCATATAAGCAAAAAACTTTTCATACTTTTGTTTGAAAGTAGGCGGAGCTACGACTACAAAACATTTCAAGGTCACGCAAATAAGCAGATAAATTCCCTATATCTTAATAATACTAAGTAATACTTATACTATGACTACACCCTTCATTAATTCTTTTGATTAATAGTCGGTATTTTAGGCACTGAGAAAACATTGATATCTTCGAAGTCTTAAAAACTCAAGTCTTTCATTTTTCAAACAGATATAATCTACGCAATTCAAATACAAGTCAAACCTTGGTGTGACTTAATATTTCTTTTCCTCTGGATCTTTCTAATAAGGATCATAATAATTCTATTTCTAAAGAAACTTTTAAATGGGTAGTGGTTCTGAAACATGGTCAAAATTCCTGCACGCTTTCACAGTTGCTTGCTCTTATAGGAGTGTCGTTCGCCCCTGTATGGAATACATCTCACTCACCTGGAGCAGTTCCACTTACACAGTTTTACGTGAAAAAAATGCAGTCTAAGGCTTTCCGCTTTATCGACTATTTCATTCTCACTTGCTCCCTTTAAACACTTTTGCATATTGTATTGTTGTGTCACTTTCAATGTGCAATCCATAATGCTCTTCTAAATTCTTTCCTCGCATATTTTCCTAAATCTTACATGTACTACACAGGCAAATTCTGAAACACGCTGCTTTTATCTAATTTCCCATCGTTTTATTTACATACATTCAAACGTCGTGAATCAAGGCATGCCAGCCTTAAATTTCATAAAATTTTTCATCTCTGGTTAAAAATGATTGGGTTCTTGCCGTTTTTCACCAGAGGGTATATTATTTATAATTATATATATATAAATATATATTATAATATATAATATTAAAATTATAATATACCCTATAAATAGTATATATATATTATTATATATATATATATATATAATATATATATATATATAATATATATATATATATATTATATATTAATATTATAATTAATATATATATATATAATATATATATATATTATATATATATATATATATATATATATATATATATATATTATATATATATATATATATATATTATATATATATATATATATATATATATATATATATATATATATATATATACGAAGTAATTAACCCTGATTTAGACACGAATCTTTTCTTCAAAATTTAGATCATAAAGTGATTATGAATAAAATACTAAAAAGTAAAAGAATTAAAACGAGAGTAACAAGAACTAAAAACCGAAGGAAAACATTATTACTATTAAAAAACCCGAGCTTTCGACTCCAACATCCGGGAGTCCTTATTCAAGGGAATCGAAAGAAAACTGTAGAAAAACAAATGTTTTAAAATAGAGGCATATTTAGTTGGTTTATCAAATATGTGAAAAAAGATACCTACTAATAATTTTATGTGTTCTTAAGTATATTTTTATAATATGTATTGTTTTTTAAAATGCTATTTAATAAATTGTCAATTGGAAAATCTCCCTTATCCCTGTTAATATTAGGTATATTTTTAATTAAAAATGATTCCAAAAACTTTCTATTATTTGTAGTAGAGCAAGGAATACACATATTTATGGTTTTTGCATCTATATAGTGGTTGTGATCCGATCTATGGATATGTAAGGCAGAGTTGGGGTCACAAGTGTTTAAGCTATATTGGTGTTGGTATTGTCTACGCTTTAAATCATTGGTTTCACCAAAGTATTTTGTATCACAGTCTCTACATTTTATACTATATACACCCATGTTTTTTTCATCATTTGCAACGAGATGGTTATTAAATTTCTTTTTTATTGTGTGTGGAATTGATTCTATTAGAGTAACATTATTGTTAAATAGTTTTTTTGTTATTGGGTCAATATTGAAAGGGACAACTAATTTATCCTTATTTTTGTAGTCTCTATTACCAACACCAACACAATCATCACCAACACCACCTCCACCACCACCATCCCCATTGCCACCATCAACATCACCACTGTCATCAACATTATCACCATCATTATCGTTGTTATTATTATTTCTAAAAATATTCTCACTATAGAACTTCTTTTTAGCTCTAAAAAGGCCCTTGTTTATTATTTTCTTGGGGTATGAAAGTTTTGTGAAGGACACTTTAATAAATTCAATTTCTTGAGCTAATTTAGATGGACTACAAATTATTAAGGCGCGGTAGAACTGACTAATTATGGTACCCAATTTAACATGATAGGGATGAGTCGAGTAAAAATGAATATACGAGTTTGTGGCGGTTGGTTTTCTATAAACTGAGTAATGTGGGGGGAGAATTAGGCTCATTCAAATCAATTAAAATATCCAAAAAAGGAAGGCAATTATTGTTCATTCTCTCCATAGTGAAATTAATGGAGGGGACCTTTTCGTTGAGGAAGGAGAGTATATTTTCAGGGTCGAGTTGGGGAGGAATGAGTGCAAAAATGTCATCGACATATCTAAACCAGACAACATTCGAGAGGTCAGGATTAGAAAAAATATATTTCATTTCAAAAAGTTCCATAAAAATATTGCTCAACATGGGAGATAAAGGTGAACCCATGCTGAGACCGAAACGTTGCTTGTAATAGCCACTATTAAAATGAAAATAAGAATGGTGCGTGCACAATACAATAAGTTCCTTGATGACATTAAATGGGACACTAAAGCGTATATTATTACCAATAACAAACTCCTCAAGCCAATCGATGGTGGTTTCTAGAGTGGACATTGGTGAAAAGGGAAACAACATCATAGCTGATCATTAATTTGTTATGTAAATCGATTGCATTTATCTTATCTAGGAAGTCTCTAGAATTTTTAATGTGGGAAGCAGAGATGTTCCCCAAAAGACACCTTAATTCTTTACTGAGCCAAGATGCCAGATGATAAGTAACACAATTGGTATTAGAAATAATGGGTCTAAGGGGACATCCTGTTTATGAAGTTTTGGGAGACCATAAAATTGTGAAAGATTTGGCATATACGAAGTGAATTTTTTAATTAGATTTTGGAAATTTTGTAAGATATGTTTTAAAGAAGCATTAAATTGTTGCTGTGAATTTTTCAAAGGATTAGATCTTAATTTCTCGTAAACCAATTGCATCAGACAAAAGAATGTTTGCCTTGTTAACATATTCACTCCTATCCATTATAACGATTTTTCCTCCTTTATCAGCTCTACTAATTATAATTGAGTTGTTACGTCTGAGATTATTGAGAGCAGAAATTAAACATTTTGGTAAGCTATATTTGTTTCTAGAATTCCACGAGTGAACCAGAAAACCCTTCATAAAATCGAAATTGATGTCATTACATGAGGAATATTTCTCGAATTTTTGAAAACTACTCAAAAAATCTAAAAGGTTATCAGAAACATTGTAGGCAAAATTCAGACCATATCCAAGAATAATTTTCTCATGAGGATCCAGACAGTAGTTAGAGATGTTTGCAATATTGTCCGGTAAAGACGATTTTACCCAATAACTATTATTAAAGATTCTATTCTTTTTTGAAGTAAGTGCACGAGTAACAGAATTTATTTTATCGTTCTTGTAAGCATGCGCATAATCGATGATTCTACAAATAATCATATCATTGACACCAAGATTTTTGCAATTTCTCAGAAATTTATGGAAAACACTGCAAGTCACTTTAAATTTATAATTTGTATTCTCTTCAACAATGTCCAATCTGTGTTTTAAAATATCATAATGACACTCAGGGAAAGGATTGAATTTGTTATTTTTTAAGAACTTAGGCATCAACGAATACGGTAAAATTTTATCGACCAAACAATCTTTAAGAAAGTTACGCTGAGATTTAGTTTCATGCGCAGATCTGAGAGAATCTAGATATCTATAAAACAAAGGTTTAAGAGTTGGAAAAATTCTGAAAATATTTAACAATTCGTGTCTCAGATGACCGGGAATCATAATTTATATTAGATATAAAGTTATTAATACACACCACTATATAAATATTTACGAAGTAATTAACCCTGATTTAGACACGAATCTTTTCTTCAAAATTTAGATCATAAAGTGATTATGAATAAAATACTAAAAAGTAAAAGAATTAAAACGAGAGTAACAAGAACTAAAAACCGAAGGAAAACATTATTACTATTAAAAAAACCCGAGCTTTCGACTCCAACATCCGGGAGTCCTTATTCAAGGGAATCGAAAGAAAACTGTAGAAAAACAAATGTTTTAAAATAGAGGCATATTTAGTTGGTTTATCAAATATGTGAAAAAAGATACCTACTAATAATTTTATGTGTTCTTAAGTATATTTTTATAATATGTATTGTTTTTTAAAATGCTATTTAATAAATTGTCAATTGGAAAATCTCCCTTATCCCTGTTAATATTAGGTATATTTTTAATTAAAAATGATTCCAAAAACTTTCTATTATTTGTAGTAGAGCAAGGAATACACATATTTATGGTTTTTGCATCTATATAGTGGTTGTGATCCGATCTATGGATATGTAAGGCAGAGTTGGGGTCACATGTGTTTAAGCTATATTGGTGTTGGTATTGTCTACGCTTTAAATCATTGGTTTCACCAAAGTATTTTTTATCACAGTCTCTACATTTTATACTATATACACCCATGTTTTTTTCATCATTTGCAACGAGATGGTTATTAAATTTCTTTTTTTTTGTGTGTGGAATTGATTCTATTAGAGTAACATTATTGTTAAATAGTTTTTTTGTTATTGGGTCAATATTGAAAGGGACAACTAATTTATCCTTATTTTTGTAGTCTCTATTACCAACACCAACACAATCATCACCAACACCACCTCCACCACCACCATCCCCATTGCCAGCATCAACATCACCACTGTCATCAACATTATCACCATCATTATTGTTGTTATTATTATTTCTAAAAATATTCTCACTATAGAACTTCTTTTTAGCTCTAAAAAGGCCCTTGTTTATTATTTTCTTGGGGTATGAAAGTTTTGTGAAGGACACTTTAATAAATTCAATTTCTTGAGCCAATTTAGATGGACTACAAATTATTAAGGCGCGGTAGAACTGACTAATTATGGTACCCAATTTAACATGATAGGGATGAGTCGAGTAAAAATGAATATAACGAGTTTGTGGCGGTTGGTTTTCTATAAACTGAGTATGTGGGGGGAGAATTAGGCTCATTCAAATCAATTAAAATATCCAAAAAAGGAAGGCAATTATTGTTCATTCTCTCCATAGTGAAATTAATGGAGGGGACCTTTTCGTTGAGGAAGGAGAGTATATTTTCAGGGTCGAGTTGGGGAGGAATGAGTGCAAAAATGTCATTGACATATCTAAACCAGACAACATTCGAGAGGTCAGGATTAGAAAAAATATATTTCATTTCAAAAAGTTCCATAAAAATATTGCTCAACATGGGAGATAAAGGTGAACCCATGCTGAGACCGAAACGTTGCTTGTAATAGCCTCTATTAAAATGAAAATAAGAATGGTGCGTGCACAATACAATAAGTTCCTTGATGACATTAAATGGGACACTAAAACGTATATTATTACCAATAACAAACTCCTCAAGCCAATCGATGGTGGTTTCTAGAGGGACATTGGTGAAAAGGGAAACAACATCATAGCTGATCATTAATTTGTTATGTAAATCGATTGCATTTATCTTATCTAGGAAGTCTCTAGAATTTTTAATGTGGGAAGCAGAGATATTCCCCAAAAGACACCTTAATTCTTTGCTGAGCCAAGATGCCAGATGATAAGTAACACAATTGGTATTAGAAATAATGGGTCTAAGGGGGACATCCTGTTTATGAAGTTTTGGGAGACCATAAAATTGTGAAAGATTTGGCATATACGCAGTGAATTTTTTAATTAGATTTGGGAAATTTTGTAAGATATGTTTTAAAGAAGCATTAAATTGTTGCTGTGAATTTTTCAAAGGATTAGATCTTAATTTCTCGTAAACCAATTGCATCAGACAAAAGAATGTTTGCCTTGTTAACATATTCACTCCTATCCATTATAACGATTTTTCCTCCTTTATCAGCTCTACTAATTATAATTGAGTTGTTACGTCTGAGATTATTGAGAGCAGAAATTAAACATTTTGGTAAGCTATATTTGCTTCTAGAATTCCACGAGTGAACCAGAAAACCCTTCATAAAATCGAAATTGATGTCATTACATGAGGAATATTTCTCGAATTTTTGAAAACTACTCAAAAAATCTAAAAGGTTATCAGAAACATTGTAGGCAAAATTCAGACCATATCCAAGAATAATTTTCTCATGAGGATCCAGACAGTAGTTAGAGATGTTTGCAATATTGTCCGGTAAAGACGATTTTACCTAATAACTATTTTAAAGATTCTATTCTTTTTTGAAGTAAGTGCACGAGTAACAGAATTTATTTTATCGTTCTTGTAAGCATGCGCATAATCGATGATTCTACAAATAATCATATCATTGACACCAAGATTTTTGCAATTTCTCAGAAATTTATGGAAAACACTGCAAGTCACTTTAAATTTATAATTTGTATTCTC
>SEYY01023252.1:12500-16323 GCA_009176605.1 Armadillidium nasatum
GTAAAAAATAATTTGTAGCTAAAACTTTGTTGGCTACCTTGTCTTTTGGACTCGGCTTTCATAAGCAGTCTCAACCAATTTTTAATAAAAATAACAACTGTTTACTAAAGCAAAAAAGAAGGTGGGGTTTTTGGTTTTAAAAATCCTTTTCCTGAATATTGCAGCAGACTATCATTTTATATCTTTGGAGCTAGAACTATGTCTCAAGCTCTGTCATACTTTTGGCATTTATATTAATTACAAGACAACAATTACCATGGCCATGGAAAAATAAAAGTATTTATAAATACTTTTATTAATTATTATATATATATATATATATATATATATATATATATATATATATATATATATATATATATATATATATATATATATATATATATATATATTATATTTTTTCTTTAATTTTGAGAAATGTCTCCATAAAATATACACCAGCTGTATATCAAAGAAACGGAGGCCAAATCCAAAACCTAGAAGACAACTACCAGCAGAAATTCTTGGATCTTAAAACTCAAACACAAAAGGGTAAGAAAAATTATTCTAGTTGATTGCTGATTTAGTCAGAATAATTTGCCCTTTTATATTATTTTTTATAATATGCAGAGTTCATAGAAAAGGAGTCCCCATTTAAACTTTTTATTTTTCAATCTCTACAATTTAAAAAATTTAATATACTTTAAAAATCTATTTAAAAAATCTATTTAAAATTAGATTTAGAAATCAAATTTTATTTGTAGTCAAGTCAAAAAACTAGTCTCTAATATTCTTTTCAGACTTCCAAACATATTGAATTGTAAATAATGTTAATTACAGGCTCCGTTTTTTTCTGTAGAAGTTTTAGAAAGCCCACCTCTTCAAATTCATATATTACATGGTATTCTTCTCATTCGTTTCATACAAATGTAGACATTGTTTCATTACAATATATTCAGAGCATTAAATAAGTACATATTCTGTCAACCTTTCTCTCTTAGGGGTGAGCTAAATTTTATAAGAAAAACTTTCAGATCTCTTTTCTATCCGGATAAAGTTAAAAATAAAGCTTTTTTTAAAGCTAAGAAGGAAATATATATGGAATAGGGACTAATGTTAAGGAAAGAAACATTAGAATGAAAGATTTATAATTCCATTTTATGTCAATCTCATAATTAAAAGACTTTTCTCAAACACGGTATCGTTTGTACAATCTGTTCCTAATACTCTTAAAACAAAATTTATATCTAAATCACATTTGTCTGTTAGAAATGAAAAATACAGGGGTCCTATAGTATTGGTTGCAGGAATTGTGATGGTAGGAACTATGGAAAAACTAATGATTTTAAAAAACGTATTTATCAACATGACTATAGTCTGAGGTGTGGTGATCGTAACTCTGCGTTCCATCAGAATAGAGAAGTAAAAATCACATAATCGATATGATTTCGGTAAAGTTGCTATTTTCTTGCCAAAATAACGATAATAGGACGTTTTTTTAGAATCTTTCACCATTAAAAATACTAATAATTTTCATCGGTCCTCTGATGAAGTGAAAATTGATGATATTTTGAATAATATAATAAAAGATGAGAAGTTTTAAAAAAAATTAAAAAAAAAACATTTTCAAGCTAATTTTTGTATATAATTCCGAACCAACAAAATTTGATTGTTTGAGTCTTCGTCTTGGAGTAGATGTTTCAGTTTTCTTTTTCCTTCAATCCACAAAAATAGGTTGAAAAAAGATCTCCAGGTGTTGATGTCGAAAGCTCGGTTTAACAAAAACTGAAAGTGCTAACAGTAGAAGAGTGTCAGTTACCTTCGATTAAGCAGAGTCGAATAGAAGAATGGAAAGATCCCGCAATGTTTCTGTTTTTCAGCAGAGATAAACGTAAAGAGAAAAGAGGTATAATGTGAAATCTGTAGCCCCGTTTACGCTATTATATATTTATATATATATATATATATATATATATATATATATATATATATATATATATATATATATATATATATATATATATATATATATATATATATATATATATATATATATATATATATATATATATAAATAGAGAGAGAGAAGCTTAAAAAATTGTAGCCAAAAACAATTAAACACAGAGCAAAATAAGCGATATCATTCCCACGCATATACGACCTTCATTATCCGAAGATTTTGGTAATAAGAGGAACAATGAAGGTAATTTAATCTAAGAGTATCTAATTAATTAAATTCTTTTCAATTAAGAACTTGTCCAGAGAGTTATTTACCTATTTAAATATGAGTTATACATGTAATTAAGCAACTCTCGGCAAAGTGTTTAACATTTATAAATTAACAATGGTTTATTGATGTGCAGTTAAGATAATGGAACGCTCCTAATCTTTAATGCACTGTATTATGCCAGTATGTACTAACATATTCTACCATTATGCATATATATATATATATATATATATATATATATATATATATATATATATATATATATATATATATATATATATATATATATATATATATATATATATATATATATATATATATATATATATATATATATATATATATATATATATATATATATATATATATATATATATATATATATATATATATATATTATATATATATATATATATATATATATATATATATATATATATATATATATATTAATATTTATGTCTCCTCCGGTGGGCAAAGGCCAGAGGCCTACCAAATTCCACCGGAGTTGGGAAGTCTATAATCATGGTCGATGGTGGCCGACGTGTCCAGACACACGGCGTTTGAAAGTATGCAAGTCAAAGGAAGTTGGGAAAACAGATGAAGGGAGTGTGTTCCAGACTTTACCAGTAGAGTATATGTAAGATTGAGCATAGCGGTTAAGTCTGGGGTCGGAGAGTTGGACAGAGAAAGGATGAGACTGTGTAGAAAGACAGTCGCACGAGCTCTTCTCAATGGAGGAGGTATGCAACGAGAGAGTTCAGAAGAGCAGTGTCCGTTGTAATAGCGATAGTAAAGAGAGAATGACGCAACAATTCGACGGCCAGAAAGAGATTGAAGAGAGTTAGTAAGAGCAGGAGAGTTGATGAGACGAAATGCCCTTGTAAGAGAGCTGTTATGTGTGGAACCACCCCAGATGTGCGAAGCATACTCCATACAGGGACGAACAACACCCCTATACAGAGCAAGCAACTGGGGTGGCGTGAAGTAATTCTGAAGGCGCCTCAGAACACCCAACCTCTTAGAAGCTTGTTTAGAAAGAGAAGTAATGTGATCTTTCCAAGAAAGATCCGAGAAAAAGAAACACCAAGAATATTAAGGACAGATGAAGGCATGAGTTGTGTGTTTTCGAAGAAGATATCATAGTTGTGTGAAGATTGTGTCGAGTGAGAGATGGAGGAACTGAGTTTTTGAGGCATTGAAAACAACCATGTTTTCTCTGCCCCAATTTGAATACGAGAAGATCAGAGGTTAGTTGTTCAAGGCTACCCTTCTTGAGTCTATATATTATTATATATATATATATATATATATATATATATATATATATATATATATATATATAATATATATATATATATATAATGTATTATATAAATATATATACGTATTTATATATATATTTTATGTCTCCTCTGCTAGGCAAAGGCCTCAGGCCTACCAATGGCAGACGTGGCCCGATACACGACGTTTAAAAGTGTGCAAATCAAAGGAAGTTGAGAAAACAGATAAAGCGATTGTGTTTCAGACTTTACCAATACAGTATATGTTAGATTGAGCATAGAGGTTAAGTCTAAGGTAGAGAATTTAGGAGACTCCAAATTAGAGACAAGA
>SEYY01023253.1:25000-32500 GCA_009176605.1 Armadillidium nasatum
AGCAAAACAATGAAGATATTTTATACATGTTTTCACGGACAAACACCTCGCTACAATCATAGCTTCATATAAAAGTGTAAATAACTAGTATATATTATGGTTATTATTATTAGTATTATTATTATTATTATTATTATTATTATTATTATTATTAGTTCATAATTAATTCCTTCATTGTAACTATTATTATTATTATTATTATTATTATTATTATTATTATTATTACTGATAATAATAATAATAATTTGTTCATTATTATTGTTATAATTATTATTATTATTATTATTATTATTATTATTATTATTATTATTATTATTATTATTAATTTTTCAATACACAAATGATCTTATCAACTCCTACAACTTCTTCGTACCTTTCATACGATATATCTTTATTAATCAACATTAAAAAAATAAATAAATAAATAAAAAACATATTGACATTAAAAGACTCAAATAAACTGACGACGAACTTACAAAACATCTCAAACATTTTAATATGCAACAAAGTCGTATAGAATAATTTTAAAATTATTTAAATTTTAATTATTAAATTTAAAATTATTTTCTTGAAATTTAAGATAATTTTAAAATAAACTTTGCTAAATTAACCAGCAAATAAAGCAAAAACAATCTTTGGAGTTATAATTGACGAAAAATTAACCTTTAAAGAAACAAGAAGATTATTATTATTATTATTATTATTATTATTATTATTATTATTATTATTATTATTATTAATTGTTGTTATTTTATTATTAATTAAATAGCTAATTCATTATTATTATTATTATTATTATTATTATTATTATTATTATTATTATTATTATTATTATTATTAAATTTAGCAAATATATGTATATCCATGTAAAATTATCTGTACGGCGTAAGACATATCTTGCACACATTCACCGTCACTTAATTTACTGTTTTCCGGTATGAGAAATTACATTAAATACAAACAGCAAATCGTACAATGCCAAAAATATATTATACGTCTACTTACTGAAAGCAGAGATTTTTATAGTTATACACAATCTCTATTCGAAAATTTTAACATATATTGCAATTAGATTACCCTCTAAATCTCTCCTTCACTGCAAAAATTGTCCTAACGAATCGTTGGGACAAGTGGCAATAAATCTCACAGTAAAATTTTTAATAGAGAAAAGACATGTTAAGCATAAGAAAGTCCCTTCACCGATTTATTTTCTAATAAGAAAATAACTGAAAAAATTCGTTGCGACATTTTTGTCATTTGTCCCATCGATTCATTAAGACAATTTTTGCAGTGTTCCTAAAAGTCAACGATTCGTTAGTACAGTTTTGAAAGTGTTCCCAAAAGAAATACACAAAGTGATCCATAACAATGCCTGCGAATTTTCAAAAATGTATCGTCTAAACAGCGGTTCCCAACCTTTTTTTCCTTCCGTACCCTTTCATAATGTTCCGTACCCCTTCGTACACACAAATTCAATATATATATATATATATATATATATATATATATATATATATATATATATATATATATATATATATATATATATATATATATATATATATATATATATATATATATATATATATATATATATATATATATATATATATATAATAGAAGAATAATTTAATTTCGTAATTTGATATTCTGTAGTCTATATTATATTAATTTTTTTCCTTTTACATTCTTTTTTAATTAATCCATATATTTTTTTGTGTACCCCCAATCGATAGCAGGCGTACCCCCAGGGGTACGCGTACCCCAGGTTGGGAACCGCTAGTCTAAACAATCAAATATAATGAGGAATTAAATTACGAAATAAAATCAATCTAAAAAGTCCTTTTAACAGAATTTTCAAAACAAAGAGGTAAACTACACCTCTTTTATTCTGTACAATAACTTGAGAGATGAAAAAATGAAAGATAAATTAATGAATTCGAATGAGCGAAAATAAAATAATAATAATAATAATAATAATAATAATAATAATAATAATAATAATAATAATAATAATAATAATAATAATAATAATAATAATTATTATTATTATTATTATTATTATTATTATTATTATTATTATTATTATTATTATTAAACTGTTATGGTTGTTAATATGACTTTTATTAATTATTGTGTACTTGTTGTTATTTCAATGTGTGAAAGGTAAAATGTAAGGTGCATTCGTGTGTTTATAATAATTTAGAATCCTTATGGTTATAAGAATGAGATTCTGAAATCACATTTTCTGAGTCACTCTCATATTTCGTGTAATTAAACTTTGAAAATTATGCGTGAAAATGGGAAATTTCCTCAAATCCATTACATTGAAAATAAAATGAGTGTGAATGGTATAATTTGAGGGGTGCGTTAGAATGTTTATAAAACTTTTAATTATTTTGGAAATACGAATAAAATGGTTATATCTCATTTTGTGGGTCGCTCCCATATTTTGAGGAATTGAACTTTGAAAATAATGAGTGATTATGGAGAATTTATTTACTTATAACACATTGAAATGAAAATGAGTGTGAAAGCTAAAATGTGAGGCGTGGGTTACTATGTTTTTATAATTAGGAATCCTTATGTTGACATGAATGAGATGCTTATGTCACATTTTCTGAGTCGCTCCCATACTCTGAGTACTGAACTTTGAAAATTATGAGTGAAAATGGGGAATTTGCTCAAATACATTACATTGAAATTAAAATGTGCGTGAAAGGTAAAATATGAGGAGTGCGTTAGTGCGTTTATATAATTAGGATCCTTATCGTGATAGTAATGAGATTCTGGTACCACACTTTCTGAGTCATTCCCATATTTTGTGTAACTGAACTTTGAAAATTATGAGTGAAAATGGGAAACTTGCACCAATACGATTGAAAATAAAATGAGTGTGAAAGTAAAAATGTGATGCATGCGTTAGTGCGTTTATATAATTACGAATCCTTATGGTGATATGAATGAAATGATTGTATCACATTTTCTGAGTCACTCCCGTATTTTGAGTAACTGAACTTTGAAAATGATGAGTGAAAATGAAAGACCTTTTTACATGAAAACGTTGAAATTAAAATGAGTTTGGTGTGTGGATACTAAAATGTAAGACGAGGGTTAGTGTTTATATTATTTGGAATCCATACAGTAACATGAATGAGATGTTGGCATCTCATTTTCTGAGTTTCTAAGTCACTCCAATACTTTGAAAATGATGAGTAAACTGAACTTTGAAAATGATGAGTAAAAATGGAAAACCTTTTTAAATGCAAAACATTGAAATTAAAATGAATATGAAAGTTAAAATATGAGTCGTGCGTTAGTTTGTTTATATAATTTGAAATCCTTATGGTGATATGAATGAAATGGGGGTGTCACATTTTTCTGCATCGCTTCCATACTTTGAGTAATTGAACTTTGAAAATGATGAGTGAAAATGTTAAACTTATTCGAATACATTACATTGATATTAACAATATGTTTTATTGCGATTTCTGTAGTATCATTATTATCATATTTATCCAACTTATCTTAAAACTTTCGTTTGTCTTTTGGGGCCAAATCTTCTTATCCAATTTAACTATATTCTATAATATTTGTCCAATAAAAAAACTAGTAGTATTGTACTGATTAACTTAAACCGATATTATATATACAGATAATAACTATTGATGTAATTATTGACTAATATTTTTATTTTTATTAATATTATTATTATTATTATTATTATTATTATTATTATTATTATTATTATTATTATTATTATTATACCTGAAATTGTTTTTACTCATTATTATTATTATTATTAGTATTATTATTATTATTATTATTGTTATTATTATTATCCTGTAATTATTTTTATTACTATATATATTATTATTATTATTATTATTATTATTATTATTATTATTATTATTATTATTATTATTATTATTATTAATTATTTAAACTAAAAAAAAAAAAAAAAATTATTATTATTATTATTATTATTATTATTATTATTATTATATTATTATTATTATTATTTTATTATTTTATTATTAATATTATTATATTATTATTATTTTTATTATTATTATTATTATTATTATTATCTCTGTAATTATTTTTACTTCTACATATATTATTATTATTATTATTATTATTATTATTATTATTATTATTATTATTATTATTATTATTATGTTTTGTAATTATCCTTATTTTATTAGTATTATGTTATTATTCTTAATTGAATTTTATATTGTATTAAACAGGCTCCAAGGAAACCAAAGAATTTTTTTCCTTAGAAACCTTTTTTCAGAGAAATGGACAGTTCCAATATTATTTTTATTGTATTTATTAGTGAAGAACCTCCTGTAAAACTGTAAACCTCTAAATATATCATTTCCTGAATAAACTCTTAAGAAATTTTTATTATTATTATTATTATTAATTTTCACTGCTATTAATTTTTTTTAATAATTATTATTATTAGCATTATTATGACTATCATAATTAATATTATTAATATTATTATTATTAATATTATTATTATTATTATTATTATTATTATTATTATTATTATTATTATCATCATTATTATTATTGCTATTATTATTATGACGTATTCAGTGGTCTACTTTTCTGCCCTGTTTTCCTTTATTTAATAAATGGCTTAAAAAAAATTTTAAATATGCACACTCACTAAGCAGAATGAATAGTATAACAAATAAATTTTAACTTAGACTCTACATAAAAAAAATAAGTAAAAATTTTGATATAAAATATACATTTAAGAATAAATGAATAAATAATACATAAAAAATAATTAAATTCAAAATTTTATTTAAATTCCGAATTACCAGAGAAAAGTATAAGATTTTTATTTACCCTCGGTAAACAATGTTTCCCCCTAACTAAATACTTCACTTAAAGATTTTTTTTACCCTCGATGAAAAATATTTCCCCTTAACTAAATATGTTCCATCACTAAAATAAGACGTTTACCCCTAGGTAAGATATACATCTCCCTAAGTAAGATGTTTTCCCCCTTAAATATGATTCTTGTTCTTATAGTTTTATTTCTGAATAATAAATATTTTCCCCTAAATAATAATTTATTTCCCTTCAATCCAATTTGAATATGAAATCTTGAGAGATTTCTAATATTTACTGAAAGACATTAAAAACAAAAGGAGTTGAATTATATATTAGATATTTGTGGCTGAAATTAAAGAGTATATGCTCGTTTAACCATTATATATATATATATATATATATATATATATATATATATATATATATATATATATATATATATATATATATATATATATATATATATATTTTATATCTCCTCCGGTGCGCAAAGGCCAGAGGCCTACCAAATTCCACCGGAGTTGGGAAAGATCAATTTTAATGGTCGATGGTGGCCGACGTGTCCAGATACACGGCGTTTGAAAGTATGCAAGTCAAAGGAAGTTTGGAAAATAGATGAAGGGAGTGTGTTCCAGACTTTACCAGTAGAGTATATGTAAGATTGAGCATAGCGGTTAAGTCTGGGGTCGGAGAGTTGGACAGAGAAAGGATGAGACTGTGTAGAAAGGCGTGTCGCAAGTTCAGAAGAGCAGTGTCGGTTGTAATAGCGATAGTAAAGAGAGAGTGACGCAACAATTCGACGGGCAGAAAGAGATTGAAGAGAGTTAGTAAGAGCAGGAGAGTTGATGAGACGAAATGCCCTAGACTCCACCTTCTCTAGGAGAGCTGTATGTGTGGAACCACCCCAGATGTGCGAAGCATACTCCATACAGGGGCATATATATATATATATATATTATATATATTTATATATTATTATATAATATATATATATATATATATATATATATATATATATATATATTATATATATATATATATATATATATATATATATATATATATATATATATATGCACACATACTTCCATACATATGTGTAAATACATAAGTATATACAAAGATATATACATATATGCATACATACATACATAGATTCACATACGTATACATACATACGTAAAACAATAAAATATATAAATAAATAACGCAATATTGGGAAAGGCGAAAGAAAAACTAAAAAAAAAAAATTAAAAATAAATATAAAAGTAACTTTATTGTAAAATACACAAAAATACTTCCAACACAAAATATTTCAGACAAAAAAACAAAAAACAAGGCAAGGCAATATAACACAGCGTAAAAGACAAGCAACAAGCAACAACATCTAATTACGCAGAACGTCAAAATAAATAAAAGTTACTTCTATTTCAGTGCTAAATGTGGCGAAAAACTTTTTACAGAATGTAAATTCAACTAACGATCATTTTATATATATATATATATATATATATATATATATATATATATATATATATATATATATATATATATATATATATATATATATATATATATATATATATATATATATATATATATATATATATATATATATACGGTCGCTGTGAAATCAAACAGGCATATCTGCAAAAATTGAGTTTTTGAGTTTTTAATGTCAAAAGATTTCTTTTTTCCCGTCTATTTTTATGTCGAAATCTATTTTTATGCTACTAATCACCATCAGCAGCCAAAATAGTGTTGTTCCTTTGTATAATAAAAGCTAAAATGAAAATAAAATATTAATTTAAAGTTTTAACCCAGGGGTGGGCAACTTTCATAAACTAGAGGGTCACTTTTTGACTTTGGCGAAAGGTCAAGGGTCATAAAAATAGTTTTTAAATTAATTGAAAATTTATTTAGTAAATTAGTAAAGAATTAAAGTTATAAATACTGAATAATGTAATATGAAAAATTGCGTATTTGTTTTATTAAATAACTTTAAATTGTATTTAATATTTCAAATACAGTCTTAAAGTTTTGGAGCTCCTCCATATATTTATTGCCAAATAAATAATCTTTTTTAATAAAAAAATTAAAAAAAATAAAAATAATTTTTTTTTTTTTTTTTTTTTTTATTATTATTTATATATATATATATATATATATATATATATATATATATATATATATATATATATATATATATATATATATATATATATATATATATATATATATATATATATATATATATATATATATATATATATATATATATATATATATATATATATATATATATATATATATATATATATATATATATATATATATATATATATATATATATATATATATATATATATATACTAATTATATCTACACTAGGCGATTTTTTTTATATCAAATTTTTCGTTGGAGTTTTTTTTTTATTTATTTATTTTTTATTTTTTTATTTTGCAACACGTGACAATTTTTTTTTATAGCCAATTTTTATTTTTAATTTGCAAATGTTTGTTGCAATAAACTTATTTTAATATATATATATATATATATATATATATTATATTATATATATATATATATATATATATATATATATATATATATATATATATATATATATATATATTGCTGGCC
>SEYY01023253.1:57500-60000 GCA_009176605.1 Armadillidium nasatum
AGAAGAATAGAAGATCAGAAAGTCAGATAAGAAAACACTGATGTCAAGGTGAAGTAAATTAATAGCCGTGATTTTTTATCCTTATTTATTTCCTTGAAACACTGAAAAACCAATAAGTGATCACCTTTACTTTGAACATTTTGAAATTTTTTATCGTCTAACAAAAGGTAAGGAAATAAAAATCTTCACGTCTGTTCTCTGAGGGTCTCTGAAGAGAAATAAAACTTTACACAAAACTCATAAAATAGAGAAAACATCAAGTTGATAGGGAAAAAATCCAAATTATCAATAATAGTCAAGAATAAAAAGTAATTCAAAAAAATAGAAGCTATTAAATATATACATATAAAATGAATATAAATTTATACACTTATCTACAACGCATAATCCGTAAAAGAGAATTTCACATTTAGAAACCACTAACTACAAAATAAAATGTTGCAAAATAACCCTAAGTAAAAAAAAAAATTACTACTTATTGAGGGCATTTTAAAAATAATAATGATAAAAAAAATAAAAATAAAGAAGCTGAAATAGGTAAGAGTCGACTGGGTAACCATTTGTGTATGCGTTGTAGACCTACATCTATTTGTTCTATAGACTATGGGAACGGGAGGGGGAGGGGGAGGGGGGTAAAAGGAGATGGGCCTAATACATGCTGCCAGTGCATTTATAGTATTGCAATATAATCATAAAAGAAAAAAGAAGCAACTATCCTTACTACTTATTAATATTTTTGATCAGATGAGACAATCGATTTTATTACACCATTATATTTCGCTTCTGTGACTAAGACAACAGAGAGCTCTCTTGAAGTGCTAAAGGTCCAGGGTTCGGTTCCTCATGCGTTTCCTAAATAGAAACATCCTAAAAAATTCTTCTCCTTGAAGAGGGCAATGCCAGTGCAAAAGTTTTAAATAAAAACGATAATAATAATAATAAAAAAGTTCGATTCAAAGGAGAACTTTTCTACGAAAATCTATCGAATCAAAATATCTATCGATTTAAAAAAAATATCGATTTAAAAAATATCGATTTAAAAATCTATCGATTCAAAAAATGTCATTCCAAACTCTCTGTCACGAATCACAAATACTATTTAAACACTTAGAAATACTTTTTCAGGTGTTTTTCAAAAAAAGAGTTAATTAGAAAAATCTCAAGTGTTTTTCAAAAAAAAAATTAAAAAAAAAAATTAAAAAATAAAAAATAAAAAATTACCTTTTTATAAAATATTGCCATTACTAAGCCATTGAAAATTTTAAATTTAGAATTCCATAAGTATAACGAAAGATAACTTCAACTTGCAAAAACGCATGAACAATATATATAAACCTGATAAAAATAACAACTAATAACTCAAAAAAAGCAGGTTTTGACAATATATAATGCAATTACAATTAAAAAATTGCTATATTTAACAGTTTTAAACATCATGATTTCAATATATAATATATATATTATATATATATAATATATATATATATATATATATATATATTATATATATATATATATATATATATATATATATATATATTATATATATATATATAATTATATATATATATATATATAATATATATTATATATATATATATATATATATATAATATATATAATATATATATATATATATATAGCTTAAAAACAGTCATTAAAATTTATAGTAAGCACGTAAGATCAAAACTGACGATATAAAATACAAATCTTTGAAAATGACGATTTTTAGAGTGTCAAAGTTCATAAAGTTCATAACAGTTTATAAGTATCATAAAAGCAGAACTTTTAAAGTTGCCGAAAATTTTTGAGAAAACTAAGTAACAATTCTTTCACTCAAAAAAAAAAAAAAAAAAAAAAAAAAAAAAATGCTTATTATTATTTCGATTCTAAGAGGTAAAAATTCGATGTACTGTACTTCTAACAAATATTATTCAAATTGAAGTACTAATAATAAACGGTTTACTTCACGCTATTTTAAAAAAAATAATAGTTATATAATTGCCATTGTTTTCCATTGTTTTTAATATATTTTACTACAATCACATACACGACTCTCCCTGCTTTACTCTCTCTCTCTCTCTCTCTCTCTATATATATATATATATATATATATATATATATATATATATATATATATATATATATATATATATATATATATATATTATATATATATATATATATATATATATATATATATATATATATATATATATATATATATATATATATATATAATATATATATATATATATATATATATATATATATATATATATTATATATATATATATATATATATATATATATATATATATATTATATATATATATATATAATATATATATATATATATATATATATATATATATATATATATATATATATATAAGGAACCAAGCCAGTCCATCATAAAGATTTTTACCAAAACTTGGAAACACTGAACAACTATAGAATCTCATAAATCAATAAACTATTTTTCTTTCAATAAAAACGA
>SEYY01023253.1:102500-105000 GCA_009176605.1 Armadillidium nasatum
TTTGTCTGTCTTCTAGAGCCAAAAAAAAGGAAAAATGAAAGTTGGAACATCTAGCTGATAAGTACCTATATATATTACATACAAGTTGAAATATTTTTTAAAAAAATAAATAAATACATATTCAATTTTAAAAATGAAAACATTAAAGCCACTTTGGAAATCGAAACCAAAAAATTAGTCACGTGATTTTTCAAAAGTTGGAAATAGCACCAGATACTCGAAATCACCGGATCCGGATCCAGAATTGGATATTAAAAAAAAAAAAAAAAAAAAAAAAAAAAAAAAAAAAAAAAAAACCGGATACAGATCCGAATATAAAAAAATTACAGAATCCGGAAACGGATATTCAAAATACCTAGGTTCGAACCAGAAACGGATATCCAAATTATTGGATTCGGATAATCTTACATTCGAGTGGACAAAGAAAGCACCGGTTATAACTACGAGTTTTATTAAATAAATTATATTTCATTCTCTCAAAGTGTGATAAAGGAAATGTAATAAAAATCTTTCCTATTTAAATTAATAATAATAATAATAATAATAATAATAATAATAATAATAAAATAACTATGACTATTCATACTAAAATTAAGAGATATAATATTTATTCAGATAATAATAATAATAATAATAATAATAATAATAATAATAATAATAATAATAATAATAATAATAATAATAATAATAATAATAATATAATATACAATTCATAATATATATTAATAGTAATAATATTTATTCAGATAATAATAATAATAATAAAAATAAATAATAATAATAATAATAATAATAATAATAATAATAATAATAATAATAATAATAATAATAATAATAATAATAATAATAATAATAATAATAATAATAATAGATGATGATGATGATGATGATGATGAAATTGACATTACAACAAGAAATTCTTAAAATAAAAAGAAAATTCAAAGATGAATAAAGCTAAAAATAGGGATTATATATATATATATATATATATATATATATATATATATATATATATATATATATATATATATATATATATATATATATATATATATATATATATATATATATATATATATATATATATATATATATATATATAATATAAATTATAATCACAATATATATATAAAAATAATATATAATATATAATATATATATATATATAATTATATATTATATATATATATATATATATATAATATATAATATATATATAATATATATATATATATATATATATATATATATGTATATATATATATATAATATATATATATATATATATATATATATATATATATATATAAATATATATATATATATATATAATATATATTATATATATATAATTATATATATAATATAAAATAAAATAAAATATAAATTATAATAATAAAAAAAATAAAAAAAAAAAAAAAAAAAAAAAATTAAATATATATATATATATATATATATATATATATATATATATATATATATATATATATATATATATATATATATATTATATATATATATATATATATATATATATATATTATATATATATATATATATATATAATAAATAATATATATAATATAAAAAAATACGAAACATAATACAATATATGACATAACTTAAATATATATATATATATATATATATATATATATATAATATATATATATATATATATATATATATATATATATATATAATATATATATATATATATATATATATATATATAATATTAAATTTTTGCATGTTCAAACTGTATTATTTTAGGATTTTTTTTTTAAAAGGAAATTTAATATTCTAAAGTCGATAAATTCTTCCATAATGATTTTCTCAAAATTTGAACAGAATTTTTATTAAATAAAATTCGATAAAAAAAAAAAAAATAATAAAAAGAATAATAATAATAATAATAATAATAATAATAATAATAATAATAATAATAATAATAATAATAATAATAATAATAATAATAATAATAATAATAATAATAATAATAATAATAATAATAATAATAATAATAATAATAATAATAATAATAATAATAATAATAATAATAATAATAATAAAAATAATAATAATAACAGAGACCTGCACTGGCACGAGCATAACCTACGCCCATGTCCAGACCGGCCCCTGGGTGGGTATGGGCAGGCAGAAGGACTCTTGAATTATTAACGGGTTGGTAAGGGCTGGCTGAACAATGTTTAAAAAATTCTAACAGGTAAGAGATCCACACAAATAATCTAGTTATGCTCGTGATATTTGTGTAAATAAATTAAAGTATTTTTATATTTAATATGATCTCGCAAATACATTGTGACTAATAGGAACTATTCCATAAACATCCCCGTTTTGCAAGAGAAATATTTGAGACTGCGATTAGAGCTTATCGAAAACAATTGTCAATTCTGCTGGACGATACAGGGTACATCCAAATTCGATGGAAAAGACCAGGGATATTATGGCAGTAAACAAAGTACTTTTCTCTGAATAG
>SEYY01023253.1:122500-125000 GCA_009176605.1 Armadillidium nasatum
ATAATAATAATAATAATAATATATAATAATAATAATAATAATAATAATAATAATAATAATAATAAATAATAATAATAATAATAATAATAATAATAATAATAATAATAAAATAATAATAATAATAATATAATAATAATAATAATAATAATAATAATAATAATAATAATAATAATAATAATAATAATAATAATAATAATAAAATAATAATAATAATAATAATAAAATAATAATAATAATAATAATAATAATAATAATAATAGTAATATCTTCCCCATTGCACTATTGTGTGAAAAGGAATTCAAGTACAACATAGAAATGAGGAATGAATAAAGACATATCTTAAAGGTATGTCTAAAATAATGGAATAATTTTCTCTGATTACTCTGCATACATTTATTCACAACAAACATCCAAATATGCCAGAAAATTGCTTGCATTTATGCTTACCGAGTTTCTAATTTCGGAAATCACTTCAACGTATGTTTACGGTGATGATTTGCATCTTACATGATTAAAAACAGTTTCCTGTCTTAGTAACAGGTGATGCGACGTAGGAAATATTTGATAACAGTTGTATCTTTGAATTCCCTTACATGGCAACTATATATAAGTGGTTTCAGTTTTATATCCACATAAGTTGATATTGAAACGATTTTTTTTACCATCACGGCAACTATACAGAAGTGGTCTCAGTTTTATATTCACATAAGATGACATTTAAAGACTATTTTTTTACCATCATGGCAACTATACAGAAATAGTTTCAGTTTTATATCTACATAAGATGATATTTAAATACGATTTTTTTACCATCATGGCAACTATACAGAAGTGGTTTCAGTTTTATATCCACATAAGATGATATTTAAAGACAATTTTTTAACCATTAAGAGGTGATAACAACAGAGGAAAGTTTGACAACCGTTGTAACTTAGAAATCCCCTTTTCAAGGTGATTTCTGTGTCCATACCAGATTGAATTGAAAGGGAGAGGATGGAAAATTTCAGAAAGAAATGACCAAGCAAAAGTATTTGATGTTTTTCAATCACAGTAATGGGGGATACAAACAAATGGTGACAATCCTCGCAACTTAGAATACCCTTGTTCAAGAAGCAATTTCAATTAGTGTGTCAGACTAGGGTAAATTCCAAAGATAAAAGACCCAACAGAAGCTTTCGGTACTAGTCATTTTCGTACTTTTCACATTATTTCTTGAAGAAAGAAGAGAGAGAGAGAGAGAGAGAGAGAGAGAGAGAGAGAGAGAGAGAGAGATAGATAGATAGATAGATAGATAGATAGATAGATAGATAGATAGATAGATAGATAGATAGATAGATAGATAGAGAGAGAGAGAGAGAAACCAGAAAAAGAAATTCTAAAGTGGAACCAAAAGTTTATATTCCAGAAATCTCTGATACAAAATTTGAAATATTTGCTAATACTTATGTGAATGAATATAAGAATATCAATTTAATGAAAATCCGCATAAATGACAGAACGACTGATCCGCGAATACCTCGATATAGCTTTCATCATTTTAATATTCATGTTTAAAATTAAAACTTCAATAACCATTAAGAGTAAAAGTTTCAAATTGCAAAAGTTTCTTTTTAAAAAAAAAATGTTGCTCTGGTGACCAAAAATCAATAAATGAAAAAATAAAAACATTATCTCCAAAAAAAAAAAAAAAAAAATATATATATATATATATATATATATATATATATATATATATATATATATATATATATATATATATATATATATATATAATATATATATATATATATATATATATATATATATATATATATATATATATATATATATATATATATATATATATATATATATATATATATATATATATATATATATATATATATATATATATATATATATATATATATATATATATATATATATATATATATATATATATATAATCAAACGGTTCGAATGACATCAAGTTTAAAAGCCGTTGAGAACTTTTTTTTTCACATAGTTATTATTAAAAAAAATAAATAAATTACCACTATGCCAAATGGAATTTTCAAATTTCTTAATAATGGTCGAAATTATCAAGACATAAATAAAATTCTTGGGTATTTTTAGTGGATTTTTGACCTCCTGAGATGTAATGGTATTCTAATTTCTGTTGAAATTAAATTATTTTAAAAAATGAAATAGGAATGCCAAGAATCATGCAATGGAATGTTTACACTCATATTCAGAGGTGTAAAGTCGAATTTTTTTTGGCTAAACATTTAATAATGGAGCAAATAATTTCTCCATTATTAAATGTTTATGACAATATTATGTAAAAAATTTAAAAAAAGATAAAAAAAAAAAAGGGAAAAGAGAAAAAACTAACAACAACAACCGCCTACTACCATACCTAATGGTTATAATTCTTTCATCTCTTGTTTTATTGAATGGAGAACTAAACACAGCAGAATGTTTAAAAAAATGCTAATCATTTTTTTAATGGGTCAGTCAT
>SEYY01023254.1:0-10000 GCA_009176605.1 Armadillidium nasatum
AGAATAGAACTAATGTTCAGCAATTTATAAATCCAGAAACAACTCCTAAATGTTTAAGATGCGAGAGATGGTGTCATGATACTAGTGAATGTACTTATAGTCCCTTTTGTTCTCTTTGCAAAGATTATCATTTCAGAGGTTCTTTTCCCCAATGCTTAAACACAACATGGAATCACTTATCTCCACAAAGCTTGCAAAGAATAAAGTTTCTTTCTCCAAATAGAAATGTTTCACAAAGGTATACTAATCAAAACTTACCTAACCAATACGATGACAGACGAAGCAGAAATATGTCTAGAAATCGTAATTTTAATAATAATTATAACCAATCTCAACAACAGCCAATGCACAATAATCATAATACTAGAAATAATGCTTTTCAAAACAAAAATGCTTTTCAAAAACAAAACAATTCTTTTAGTAATAGACAACAAGTACACTTGTGTACAAGAAAACAATTTTACACATAACATGCAACCTACTGAATATTTTAATGAAAACACTTCTAATTATAATAATGATGATTTTTCTTTGAAGCACAATATTCCGAGACCACAATCTCCATGCTATTTTAACAATAATGATTCTTTAGAATCAGAATCACATAAGCACACTTCAGTCAATACTGAACATTTTTCTCACTACATTGAAGTAGATTACGAATCCGATGTAGATGAATTAGATTATATTACTTGCAATTCTAATAGTTCATATACAGATGCAAACACTTCACTTTATTGCAACAATACAGATGCAAACACTTCACTTTATCGCAATGATTCTTCAACAAGAAACTCTAAACTTGCTTACGAAGCTATTAATAGCAAACCACATAAAACTTTGAATAATTTATTTGGCATACCTACTGCTATTACTCACAATCACTCATATACACATTCAAGTACTAATTTTATAGACACAGGTAGTATGAAGAAGTTTATTAAAGCTATCTTTATTTACAAAACTATGTACTTTTTCTAATTCTAATGATGCTCCAGTCCTTAGAAAAACAAATATTGTTCTCAAATCTATCTCAGGCAATAAACTTTTAGTTTATGGAAAAACTACTTTAAAATTAATCATACATAATATTCCTTTCATTTGTGATTTTATAGTTGTAGAGGATAGTTGCTGTACTTATCCTAAAGAAGTCCTCATTGGATGTGATATACTCACTAGAATTCCTTTAATCTTAGATTATCATGCACAAACTGCTTACTTAAAAGTTGAAGGTGAACTGAAACCTTTACCATTACTGCCAATAACAAACAATCACTTTAATTCTTCTGAAAATGCTCCACAAATACAGAAGACACACACACAACCACAAAAACAAAAACAAATGCTTAATCAACCAGCTTATATCCCAAAAGACATAAATTCTATTACAAAGAACAAATCTCAGAATTACAGAATGTTCTGAATATTTTCCAAATGCTAAAATAGAATCTTTTCAAAATGAATTACAAGAATTAAAAACACGCTTTGACAAATTTACTTCACTAACTAATAATTCTTCTTTTGAAAACAGATCACAAAACGTGAACAACTCTTCATTTCATGAAAGTTTTTATAATACTAATCCTATTTTATATCCTAAAAATCTTGTTTTAGATGATAAAATTGAATACAAAGTTTTTACAAAAGAGAAAACTGTTTTATTGCCAAATTCTAAGTACATTTTAAATGTTAAAGTAGAATCTGATATACAAACATATCCACCAGAAAATATCTCACTTGTCACACAAAATAGAAATGATCTTCGTAGCAATAGTCAAATTTTCATAGGTTCAACTTTAAGTAACTGTACTAATGGTAATATTCTTTTAGAGTGTATTAACTTAGGAACAAATTCTGTAAATTTAGATCCACATTCTTTCTTAACCACTGCTTCTCCAATAGAAATTACAGAGAATGATAGAAATTTTAATGATTCTTCTTCTGTAAATGCTGCTACCACTTATTCTTCTGATCTTTCTGATGAAGAAATCAGAAAAATATTCAAAAAAATACTGCTTTCAAATTCTACAAAAACAGATAATACTTACGTTTTGCAAAAACCAGAACAATTATCTGAAATGCTAGATTTCCTTGTCAAAAACAGAGATATAATTTCTTTCGAAGACGATCCAGTCGGAAGATGTGAGTTAGTAACTTTTAAAGTTAAACTGAAAGAAGGAAGTCCAGATTATGTGTATACAGCTCCTTACAGACACCCTCACAAGTACTTACAAGCCATTGATGATTGGGTCGATGATAATTTGAAAAAGGGTTATATAGTTCCAAGTAATTCTCCTTCTTCTTCCCCTATTCTTGTTATTCCTAAGAAAAATAGTACTAAGTATAGAACGGTAATCGACTATAGAAAGCTCAACAGTCTTACTGTCCCAGATAGATTTCCTTTACCTAATATAAGTGAGTCTCTTTCTCTTATAGGAAATGCAAAAATTTTTAGTACTATAGACTTTACTTTCAGGATTTACTCATATTTTTGTTGACAAAGAAAGTCGAGGTTTATTGGCTTTTTCTACTGCTAGAGGTCACTTTGAACCTGTTCGCATGCCTCAGGGTACAACTAATAGTCCTTCAGTTTTTAGTAGGGCAATGGAAATGGCACTTTCAGGTTTACTTGGAGTACACTGCTTATTATTTATAGATGATTGTTTAATTTTTAGTAAGAATATAGATGAACATTATAATAGTCTTTCAAAGATTTTCAAAGCTTTAAGAAAAGCAAATTTACGTATTAAACTTGAAAAATGTGAATTTTTTAAAACTAGTGTTACATACCTTGGTTTTAAAATTAGTGATAAAGGTTTGAGTCCAGATCCAAATAAATTACAAGCACTCAAAGGTTTTAAAATACCCACTAATGTTTCAGAAATTCGCTCAGTATTAGGTTTCTTTAATTATTTTAGGCATCTAATTCCTAATTACAGTCACATAGCTCATCCACTTACTCAACTACTTAAGAAAAACACTTCTTTTCAATGGAATCTAGAACAGCAAATTGCATATGATGCTCTTAAGAAACAATTACTACTTGATCCTACTCTTTCCTTTCCAGACTATTCTAAACCTTTTATTTTAAGCGTAGATGCTTCTGATTTTGGCGTTGGTGGAGTTCTAGCCCAATTGGATTCTAATGAGTTAGAAAAGCCACTTGCTTTTACTTCTCGTCTTTTAACTAAGGCGGAAAGAAACTATTCTACTACAGAAAAAGAAGCTTTAGCTGTAATACATGCTCTTTCTAAATTTAGAACAATTATCTGGGGTTATAAAATTTTCTTATATACTGATCATAGCCCACTTATTCATTTGTTTAGGCATCGTCAATTAACTGGCCGTCTTGAGAGATGGAACTTAAAAATACAATCTTTCAACCCTGAATTTATTTATAAAAAAGGAAAATTAAATGTCGTTCCAGATTACTTATCAAGGAATCCTGCACCTGATGTTACTCACTCTATATTGAGCGTATCATCTTTAAATACTTCTATTTTTGATCTAACCAAAGATAATTTTTATAAAGAACAACGTTCCTGTCCTAGACTTTCTCCTTTAATAAAATGGTTTGAAAATTTGCCAAGTAACAGATTAGGTTTACCACATACAATTATTAACGGTTTACTTTACTATGTCACTGCTGACAACAGATATTTATTAGAAGTTCCTGACTCAATGATATATTCAGTCATATACATTTCACACAGCGCTCTTGGTAGTGGACATCCAGGTAGTTTTCGAACTATGAAACGTGTTCGCGAACTTTACACTTTTCCTAATCTTTCAAAGCTTTGTGAAATATTTTGTAAAGAATGTACTTCATGTTTAGAAGTAAAAGGAAACAAACCACATCCTATAGGTATAAGCACATATCCCTTACCTTTCCAGCCCTACTCTAGACTTCATTTGGATACCCTTGGTCCTTTTCCTAAGTGCAAGTCTACAAATAGTCGTTACATTCTTGTCTTTTAAAGACTCATTAACTAGGTACACTGAAATTTGCCCTGTTCCCTACAAGAGATGGAAAAGAGGTGGCAAAAGCTCTTTTAGAAAGAGTGATTATGCGTCATTCTACACCTAATATTATAATTACAGATAACGGAGGTGAGTTTAAATCTGAATTTTTCAAAGAGTTATGTAAACTTTGGAGAATTAAAAATGTTAATATTTCTATTTATCATCCTATTAGTAATAGTATCGTTGAGCGCGAAAATAAGAATATTGAGAATTATTTAAGACATTATGTGAATAATAATCATGATGATTGGGGTAAATTCTTACCTTTTTGTCAAATAGCTTTAAATTCTTCTTATAACACTTCTATAGGAAACACACCTCATTTTCTTTTACATTATTACATTAAAAGATTGCCTTACAATCTTCCAGATTATACTTCTCCTTTTATTGAAACAAAATCACAGAAAGCAAATAAAGAATTTTTACATGATTATACTGCTGAAATGTATGAAAGGGCTTCGGCTATCAGAGAACTTAGTCGTGATAAATTGCAGACAGAAACTGCAAACATTGCAAACAGACAACACAAAAATGCACCAATTCGTAAAGCATGTGTCGGTGACAGAGTATATATACTTTCAATTAAACCTCCTCATCAATCTCCGAAATTAGCGAGTAGATGGAAGGGTCCATATTTAGTAGTTAATGTTTTGAATTTTGGCAAATACTTATTACAATGCTTAGAAACAAATAAACAGTTTGTTATCCACATAGATAACTTTAAAATTGTACCTTACCCAAAATTATGCTCTGAGGAAAATAAATTAAAATCTTGCTTAAAATCATATCCTTTACCAAATGTACAAAATTCTGCAAATAACTCTAATAAGAAAGTTCATTTTAAAATTGATTCTTCTTCAGATACAGTAAATAATAATCGTTCTTGTTTTAAAGGAGATAATCAAAATTTATTGGGAGACCATAATCAGTATTTACATACTTCTTCACAAGCATTTTCTAGAAAAGAAAATACAACAAAACTAAATTCTAAATTTAGATCATTCCAAAAACTTTTACCATCCACAAAAACAAAATTTTAAATTTCAACATTCAAAGAAATTTTCTCAACATCCACAAATTTTACCAGATTCTTATTCTTATAATAAAACTTTTCAAAATCATTCTAATCACCCTCAAACTTTTCAGAATTCTTATCATTCTCAAACTTCTCCTAAAGTTCTTCCTCATTCTCAACAGACTTTTCAACGTTCACAAAACAATTCTTATCATCCTCAAACTTCTCCTAAAGTTCTTCCTCACTCTCAACAGACTTTTCAACATTCAGAAAACCATTCCTATCCTCAAACTTCTTCAAATTTTGATTCTCATTCTCAGCATACACATCATCATACACAAAACTTTAAACAATCTTCACAATTTGATTCTCTTCCAAATAACTTTCCTAATATGTCACAAATTATAAATCCTCATATTTCTCCTTTAAGAAATAATAATGTATCTCCAAATTCTTCTCCTTCTCCAATATTAAAAGATAACAGACAAACAGATCCTTCATACAGACCATACCCATTGTATAAACATTCACAAAATACATTTCCTATGAAATTGAGAAGTCAGACGAAAAGAACGCAAAATGTACAAAATAATTCTCCTAGAAGGTTAAGAAGTCATTTTAAATAAATCCACTTTTCTTTCAGTCGTAAAACTGAAATTTATTTTTTATTTTTTTTGACGATATTGAAACAGGAATAAACATTTTCTTACATATGCTTACTTGTATGATGTAGAAATTTTTTTTTATAGAAAAGTATAAATGCTTTTTTTCACTTTTCTAATTACTTTAAAAGGTGACTAGACTTTTTCATTTCTTTTATTATTTCGCATGGTGATTTGACTATTTCTTATTCTCAGTAGTATATTGATAATTTCTTTTTTTATTGACATTGCATGATGTTAACTAACATATTTCTTTTGTCTAGAAATATAATGTCATTCATTATTCAAGTAAAGATATTTTAATTTATAACTTAGTATTCAATCATTTAAAGATAATTTTTTTTTTGTTTTGAGAAAAATCCATTCTCTACAAGTTTCCTTTGGAATTCTGATTGGAATTGCAATCAACGAGTTTGGTAGTTATCAGATTATTTTGAATTTTACAAAGAGGCTTTTATACAGATTTAAATTCTGTATTAAAAAAAAAATAAAAATCTTTTTAGAAAAACAATTTTATTATTGGAACATCAACTAAAAACGATACTGTATAATAAGAATTTCAGAAGAGAGCTTGTCAGTCTTTAATTAGATGTTATTATTAGATGTGAGAAGATCGTTTGTCGTTAATTCAAAGATACTTGTATTTTTTTATACATATAAATATTATTATTATATATATGTATATATATATATATATATATATATATATATATATATATATATATATATATATATATATATATATATATATATATATATATATATATATATATATATATATATATATATATATTATTGTGAATTCTTAAATTATTTTTATTTACAGAAAATAATAATTTATAATGTTAAAATGAAGTAACATAACACAAAAACTTTACGTGAAGTAACAATGTACATATAAAACTTATACTGAAAAATGAAGTAAGTAATTTTATTATATAAAGTGTAAAAATCATTACTGATGAAAAATGAAATTTAAATATATATATAAATGCTTTATTATTTATTTATATGTGTAATCTTTATCTTTATATGAAATCTTTTGATTTGAAATCTAATTGCATTTTTTTATTTCTTTATTTTTACAGCTGAGAGCTTTTTATATTTCATTGTCTTTATATTTTATGATTTATGACTTTTAGATTTTTAGATTTTAAATTAGATTTTTATTTTGGTATAATACTTTTCATTGTCTTTAATTGATATTACTTTATTTGATTACTTTGATCGATTTCATTACTTGATTTGGCTTTGATATATATATATACACTATACTATCATACTGACGTTCTTGTATTATTTATTTTAAGCAGTATATTAATAAACCTGGAAAATAAATCTTCTGAATCTCCTTAAGATTAAATATAATTAAGTTAACGATAAGGAGGGTAATATTTATATAAAAACCTTAAGTAAACTTCCATTACGATAAGGTAATATTTTCTTATAAATGCGGTGTACGATACTATACTATATAAAACTACACTACTAACTACCCCGCATATATATATATATATATATATATATATATATATATATATATATATATATATATATATATATATATATATATATATATATATATATATATATATATATATATATATATATATATATATATATATATATATATATATATATATATATATATATATATATATATATATATATATATATATATATATATATATATATATATATATATATATATATATATATATATATATATATATATATATATATATATATATATATATATATATATATATATATATATATATATATATATATATATATATATGAATGAATGTAAAGAACAGGCCTCTGATTAAAAAATTATTAATATTGGTATTACTTTGCTATAAGAAGACGAAATCTATCTTTAATGTCAACTGATTAAAATTTTAAAAGTTAAAGATTACACTAATGGTAGATCACAACGATATACTGTTGCCAAAAGGTTTACGACTTGCAGGGGAAGTTGCTCTCACTTCCAGTGAAACTCTATCCAAAGACAACCAATAATATATATATATATATATATATATATATATATATATATATATATATATATATATATATATATATATATATATATATATATATATATATATATATATATATATATATATATATATATATATATATATATATATATATATATATATATATATATATATATATATATATATATATATATATATATATATATATATATATATATATATATATATATATATATATATATATATATATATATATATAATATATATATATATATATATATATATATATATATATATATATATATATATATATATATATATATATATATATATATATATATATATATATATATATATATATCAAAATAGCAGCCTTTGGCTAAAAAAAAATATTGTAAAAATAGAAAATAAATGGTAGTTAAAAATGTACTAGTAAAGAATAATGGGAATAAAATTAATTATTATTATTATTATTATTATTATTATTATTATTATTATTATTATTATTATTATTATTATTATTATTATTATTATTATTAAACTACTACTATTATTAATAATTGTTATTACTATTATTACTACTACTATTATTAATTATTACTTTTATTATTACTGATAATTATTATAATAATACAATTATAACTAGAGTTATTGAAATTGAAAGTTTCAGTAGTTTTAATACTAAAAATAAGTCAAATAATAACAATAATGATAATATTAATAATAATAATAAATAAATAAAAATAATAATAATAATTTACTATTGCAACTACGACTAATAACTGACCTTTAACCTGTACTAAAAAATTACTGATAATTATTAAAAATAATTTATTACAATAATAATAATATTAATGATACTATTAAAAATAATAATAAATACTCCTAATATAATAATAATAATAAATAATAATAATAATAATAATAATAATAATAATAATAATAATAATAATAATAATAATAATAATAATAATAATAATAAAATAATAATAATAATAATAATAATAAATAATAATAATAATAATATAATAATAATAATAATAATAATAATAATAATAATAATAATAATAAAATAATAATAATAATAATAATAATAATAAGGCACAAGTCCTTTTGAGGAAGCCATTTCTGAAAAAAAAAATGGAAAATATCCCAAATCGTAGAAAATGGAAAAGTAGTCGACAATATCATCATCACTCACGGGTCGGGGGTACGGGGGGCAGAGCCCCCTTAGACATATGCTGGGTATAATACCCAATTTAAGTTTTTTAGCCCAAAAATTCTCGTAAAAAAACATTTTTTAAAACATCTTACTTTGAACCCCAGTAAAAATTTTGTGGATCCTCAAATTGCACCTTACACCCAAAATATAGAGGCTACTTGGAGTTTACTTAAATATAAAAATTAAAAAAGTATATATATATATATATATAATATATATATATATATATATATATATATATATATATATATATATATATATATATATATATATATATATATATATATATATATATTTTTTATTATTTTCAATTTTTTTTTTTTTTTTTTTCCTCAAAAACTTGAACCAATAATAAAAAAAAAATGAAAAAAAAAAATACTAATAAAATTATGAAAAATAAAAATAAAAAATTAATAATAATAAATATCACTGCTAATAATAATAGTAATAATAATAAATAATAATGATAATCCCATAGTTTTATTATATTACCCATTAAGCTAATAATGACAAAGTTTTCTAAAAATATTCTTGTAAAAGAAAACTTTTTTAAAGAAAGAAAGAAAAAAAAAACATTTTATTATAGTAAGAGCTTGTTAATTTTTATATCTCAACTTTTAAAAGAAAAAAAAAATCTCTGAAAACATAAAAAAAAAACGATATTAAATGAATTCTAAAAAGTTTTCTTCGTTTAATATATTAACTCTATATATAGCTTTTATTATTATTATTATTATTATTATTATTATTATTATTATTATTATTATTATTATTATTATTATTATTATTATTATTATTATTATTATTATTTATTTTTTATTTAATACTTATTATTATTATTATTATTATTATTATTATTATTATTATTATTATTATTATTATTGTTATTATTATTGTTATTATTATTATTATTATTATTATTACACTAGGGAACATGTATTTTATTGAATGAAATCTGAAACATGATTTTAATGAATTAGAGTAAGACGAATACCAATTTCCAATCGGTTTGGTTCTATCAAGTCTTGATTCTTGTCAACAGTCTACGAGTCATTTGCAAGATTTTTCAAAT
>SEYY01023255.1:7500-42500 GCA_009176605.1 Armadillidium nasatum
TAAAAAGGAAAGCTTCCCAAAACTATTGTTCCTTGAAATGGATACTGCCACTAGACATAATCAAACTATTTGAAGAGTTGGAATAAGATACACAAAAAGAATTAGCACTTCAAGAAATGATAAAACAAAAAACATTTCTATTTTCTGGGACACTTTGTGAGAACAACTAAAAAGTGTGTTTCGAAAGAATTGTCGGGAAAAAGTAGTAAAGAGAATAAGTGAAGAAAACGGCAGAAAGGAAGACCTATGGTGATATAAATAGATTTGTTAGAAAAAGTTTTTGTCAAAAGATACATTAAAATACTATTTCGTAGGATAAGAAAAATTAAAAGAAAATTGGCCTTTCGTGGATGCCAATGTCCAAGTGAATTGGCATTGTAGTACTACTAATATATATATATATATATATATATATATATATATATATATATATATATATATATATATATATATATATATATATATATATATATATATATATATATATATATATATATATATATATATATATATATATATATATACACACAGGTTATTCGCGCCCCATATGATGGAGTGGTAACTGCTATGAACGTGACCTTGGCATCAGTAGAAAGTCAAATAGATTCTGGAGACACAAGCGGAATTTCGTCTTCCCAGGGCAACAGTTTTTATGGTAGAGGTCGTCGTTCCGTTCCCCCTACAAGCACTTCAGCGGTTTTTAATCTACACGAATCCACTTTCAGTGTTGCGGGTTAGGCATTGCAACAGATTATCAGGCCGTAGATAGTCGGCAGCTTCCGTACTCTGTATATTTGAAACTTCACAACCAAAATAAGCTTTAATTTCAATCAGACTTTCCTGTAAATGAATTATGTTGTCTTACGTCATTTGATTTTTAAAGTGCTTCTCCCAAACATACTTCAACACAAAATATTTGCTCATATTTTCTACTTTTTTCGTTTCATATTCAATGCATGGAAAGTAATTTTCATGTTCGTGATTTATTGTGTATATTCTTTTAAATTTTTTTTCCTTTTATATCGAAAATTCTATTTGTTTTATTCGCCGAACCAATAAATTGCATGTTTAATACTTCTCCTCCGTCTTTCTATTTATGTATATAATTTACTTTCATAAAATTTATATGTAACTACAAATCGTGTCGATAAACTTAAATCAAAATACAACGTTAGTAGCTTTAGGAAAACTACTTGTTAGTGAAAGCTTAATTTTATTATATGCTACTAGTATTCTTTTTTAGTTTTTAGATTTTGTTTGTAGTAAATATAAATAATTTATTAATTTGCGTGCTTTAAATACTCTAAAGTAAATTTCATACATGATATATATATATATATATATATATATATATATATATATATATATATATATATATATATATATATATATATATATATATATATATATATATATATATATATATATATATATATATATATATATATATATATATCCCTTTAACAGGTGATCAACCTTGTGATCAATCTCCTGTGAAGAGATCTTCAATAAAGGTAAACAATCCTCCAGGAGGCAAGTCAGCTGGAAGTTTCTGGTGAGAATTAGAACTTCCAAGTATGTCGTTTGTTTCAAACTACCAAAGTTAATTTGTTTTAGAATTATTAAAAAATATAAACATTACTACATACTCATACTGTCTTTATAATGTTGCCATTTTGTTTTGGTAAACATTTAAAGACCTCAAAAAAAAAATTTCCTTAAATACTCAATTTCGAAATTTTAATATTATAAATTTGGGATTTTCTTACATTCAATTAAAAATCTTTAGAATTTAAAATTTTTGGGACCATTTCTTGTACGATGGGTAAATATTACTGCACAAAGGCATGGTAATCAAATTTTGAATATTTGTAATTAAACTATTGCAAGAATAACTATTTGCCTTATGTAATTACGCTTGTTAGCGATAAAATATATTGTTTGCACACTTAAAAGTATTTTTAGAACCTTTAAAATTGTACCGTTAAGAAAGCGTTGTAAAATAATATCCGTGAAAATATTCTTCTGAAATTTGCAACGTTACAGATAGAAAAACCGGTAAGGAGGTAAACGACCCCCTCTAATATTGTTGCGATATTAGAAATCCTGAATAACTTTGTTATATAGTTATTCGTTATAATACAGCAATTCAATTTGTTGTTCGCGAACACCAAAATGTGATTAACAGGTTTTAATCTAGTTTAACATACTGTATAAAATATGCAAAGTGAAATGATTCCAATAAAAATATGAATATGAATCATACTATTAAAAACGTTTTTATTATAAAAATATAAATAGTATAAAAAGTTAGTAAATAAAATGTAAAAACTTAAATATAAATTGAACAAGATTAAGTTTTGTCCCACTTTTATATTAACACAAAAATTCTTATCAGCAAAAATTAAATTAAACTATTTAACAAGTTATAAAAGTCTTCAATCAAATAACAACACACACAAGACCTAGAACCTTTGTCTATCCAAATTTTAAAAACTAGTTTACAATAAACAACTTACTAAAAATCATAAAAATTTTCTCTGAGATTAGCTTCAACGTTAATTGTAAACAAAATCTACAAATGTATGGTTTACATTCTAGATCCTTTATTTTTCGTCAAAGAGTCAAAGCTCCTTAATGCAAGTTCCCTGCAAAAAAAAATTACTTTAATTCTACTGTTTAAATTTCAATGAAAAACATTACAATAAAGCTAGAACCTAAAACAATTTGGGGGGAAAAAACTATGCAGTATTAAGGGGATAATATTTCAATAATAATAATAACTGACTACCTAAAATCTGATTCAAGTTCTAAGTAATATGTAAAAAAAAAAATTAGGAAATTGGTAAATTAAATTTATTTATTTGTGATAACTTTCTTTTAATTCAGACACGTAAAGCTCACCTTGCAATATGAAGAGGTAATAAAGATGGAAAAAGAACTAGAAAATGATACGATGATTTTTGGAGAACAAAAACTTTAAAATCATCTGTTGTGATATAGGCCTGAGTAGGAATATGGTTTATCTGCAAATTTAGAAATAGGAAAATCTTCAGGAGGGGTGGCAGGTGGGTTAAACAATGACCCTACTATGCTACGATAAACTGAGGCAAGGACATTTTCTTTATAAGCAGTGGATTTTGAGCCTCGCGGACTGTTTGTTAACCTATTTTCTCCTTTTTCCCTAAAATGAACACAACTAAGGCACCGTTTTGTGTCGTAGTTAATAAGAAGTAATCTGAAACAAAAATATATTATCAATAATGAGAGTGTTAAAATAAAATAAAGAAAATACCATAGGGTTAATATTTCGGTACTTACCCTAAAACTGCCTTATCTAATGTGGAATGAATTGAGACTGGAATGCTACACATTGTTGACATAACAATAGCATCTAAAGTAAGGTAATGAGAGCCCCAAAATGTGGATGCTGATTTCATAGCCTCATTCAAAGAAACAGAAGGGCCACAAAGAGATATCAAAAGTAAAGGCCCAGCAAGTAGAGTAACTAACATTCGAAATGGAGTCTACAAAATCAAAATAAAAATAATCACTTAATAAAATATGGTGCTCCTAACATGGCTACAAAGTTGTTTAGTTGATAAAAAAAATTGATATACTTGAATCCTTAATTCTATAACTTGTACTAAAAAAACACCTAAAGGATAAATAATTAAATTGAAGAATCTATCTAAAATATTAAGCATAAAACGATAAAATACCCCAAACTTACATTTGGGCTTCTGTCCGGTAAATAAATTGGAATGTCTCTCCCAACAGAGGAATTATAAGGTTTACTTGAGAGAAATAAAGGTAATAAAACGAGTTCTGTTCGTGTAAGGTTCCAGAAGCTTTTTGTTGCAAATAGGATTTGACCTGAAGTTAGAAGTAAACAACCATATGATGATTCTATGCTTTCTGTATACTTGTCGAGTTCTGGCTAATATATATATATATATATATATATATATATATATATATATATATATATATATATATATATATATATATATATATATATATATATATATATATATATATATATATATATATATATATATATAAATAAGAATAATAATACAGGAAGAATTCTTATAGGTTTACCTGGATATTTAACTGATCTGGAGGCAAAATGTAATCCACACATTTTGTCAGATGAGAGAACAGACCTTCTCTATTTCCTAACCCTCTGGCCAAGATTTCATCCAGCATTGGGTAACAAGGCTAATATATATATATATATATATATATATATATATATATATATATATATATATATATATATATATATATATATATATATATATATATATATATATATATATATATATATATATCAAAAGTGAATGTGGACAGAAAAAGTGTGTGTGGTTCTGCTCTATTTTATTTAACATGTGTGAAAAATAACTTATTATTTTAATACATGGTGAAGTTGTAAATGCAATTTTCATATTTATCATTTTTAATACATACTAAAACTTTTAATATACTGTGTGAAAATTAACTTTAAGCTTGAAACAATTTTTATTGCAAATACCAATTTAAAGACAATATAATAATTTAAAAAACTTAAAAATGATTTTTAGTTACTCAACTACAGGAAATTTTATACTTTATGAAACTCATATATACCCTTAAGTCCTTCTTAAGTCTTTCAACATTATTCTGTGAGACAAGATTATTTAAACCATTTAAAAAGATCAGTGATGCAAATGCTAATTCCAGCAATATGTGGTCAACAAATTCTCCACTACACTCAGACCCACGAATCAAAATTAAACGTATGCTGCAATGAAAAAATATTTAAACAGACTATATATTAATTACAAAAATTTTTAAGTCAATGTGGCAAAGATATTTTGCAAAAAGTTTAAATTTAATTTTAGTTAGCAATACCTTAAATTACTAATATGAAACTTAAATGTTTTATTAAACATTCTTCAGTATTTAAATATAGCATTAATTCATTGTGCCAAACAATTTAACCATGGAATTATTCTTTGGAATATACAACAATTATAATCCCACTCGCACTAACCTATCATGGAAAGTCTTCCACACAACTCTACTAGTATCTGAATCCGCTTTCCATAAAGTAACTCCTTGAGCATCTCCAAAAACATGAGCTCCATTCAAAGATGCAATAAGAGCATAAGGGGGCTGAAAATTAGGAAGCAAAAAATACAATTTCTACTTTAGTTGTAAATGTTTAAAAAATTAATCCAAAAATGGATATTAAGCTGCTTTAATTATAAACATTGTTACAGTCTTGAAATCCATTTATTAATTAATTTCTCTACTGTAACCAAAAACTCATAATTTTCAATAAAAGATTTTAATTTCTAAACAAAGTATCATAGAGATAATTACTTATATATATATATATATATATATATATATATATATATATATATATATATATATATATATATATATATATATATATATATATATATATATATATATATATATATATGGAATGTTAATATTCACAGAAATCTCTATAAACTTGACTTTGCGAATGTTATACCTAACTCCAATATATATTATATGCATAAGTTCTTCTGGTGCAGGACTTATATATTTAAAAAAGGGAAAATTACTAATCTATTATCCTAAACTTACTGCTTTTCCTGGCCCAGAGTGTCTTATGAACAAAGGTACTCCACTTGTTGCTGAAATTCCAATAAGTGTTGCAGAAGACATGTCATATCATATAACATTACTGGTTTAAGTATATAAATTTCCAAAATATCAAAATGTAATTTTAACTGATTGAACTAAATAAGTATATATATATATATATATATATATTATATAGCTCAATTAGGCCTATTTAATGCTTTTACTATAGTTTGTTTTTATAGCTTCAATAAAGCAGAAATAATAAAAATCAAAAGTGACTCCATTGCAGGGTTAGCAAGGGTAGTTTTTACCACCTTAGTTTTCAACATGAAAAACCTTTGGAAAAACTAGGAAAAACGTTATTTGTAATACTAAGAAAAACTGAAAGAAATATAGAATAATAAATAATAAATCTTTGTTTAAGGCTTAAAGCAAAAGTTCATTAATCATGAAGTTAATGATTTTTAATTGCTCTCTGCATTATCCTACTTGTCTACTGCTCCATGATACTGATACAGTTTTGTAAAATAAATTTAAAAAAATAAACATTGCCAAATAAAAGGCTACAAAAATTGCTTTACAAAATATTGTACTGTGTACAATATTTTGTAAACTTGTTAAGTCATGTTATAATTTTATTATTTAATCACCGTAATATAATATTAGCTTGATATAATGAAATTAGAATTTTATTGCTATATCTGCTTTTATTAATTTTCTAATAATTCAATGTGGCAGACTAGCAGTAAACTAAATACCCCCAGTGTAATTCTAGTACCCAAATTTGGTAAGTAAAAGCATGTACTATATCTATATAAGATGGTAAAAGTTGCTCTAATTTTACCATTAATTAATTAACGGTTTTTCACAGGTAAAATTATAAAAAATCTTTAAAAATTTTTTTCCGACCAACCCTGCTCACTTGAGCCAAATGGCCAAAGTATGGTACCGTGGTATGGTAAACCTGATTGTGGGTAAACTTTGCTTGAGCTGAGTTGAGCTGATATTTTTACATAGTATAAAAATATAATTAAAATTATAGTAATTTAGATCAATGCTATAAATTTAGGACAACCTAGAATCCATATTATTGCCACAAAATCAGTGAAATAAATATAAAATGACTTCGTAAGTAACAAAGGGTTATTTTCATGGTCAAATTTTTTTTTTATATTTATTTTTATTCATTTTCTTGATAAAAAGTTTAACAGGAAAAGGGATAATATTTGTTTAAAAAAAGTTGCTTAATTAACGACGTGGTAATTATTTATTTAAAATAGGACGATACGATTACTCCCAATTGGGAATGAGTTGACATACGTGTAATTCTTATTAACCAATTGAAAATTTGTTTAGAGTTCGGCTGCTAAAGAACAATAATAATATGTCTGTTGGTTTGTGACGTAAGCATATTAAGGTTTGACTTTAACACGGAAATATCAATTTACTTTGATTAGAAAATATCTTGGAAAAAAGTTTTTGAAGTTTGATAATTACTCAAAGTAAAAGGGCTTATCCCATTGTTTTGTCTATGAATCTCCCTATCCATTTGACCAAAGTATAATATATACCTTGGTCAACACGGATACCACGGCACACTATTCGGATACAATGGTTAACCCGTAGTTAACCGTAGTACCGTAATGGGTATAAGGATATTTACCGTGGTATTACTTTTTCGTAGTAATGATGTAATGTTTTGACTTTTAAGTGTTATTTTTTATTATTATTATTGTTCAGAAGTGTTGTTGCCCTGTTACGCACCTTATCAGGTTTATCTTAATGTATTTACGTTTAGTGTGTGCCTGAAGTTCTGTAACCTGAGTTTCCTGGGAACTGAATAAACACATAGGAATATATGAAAATCGAGATAATTATAAGCCACCAGGGCCTATCGAGACTGTACCGTGGTACCAGTTAGGAAATGGAATTCCATTGTTAGAAGTGTGAATAGCCCATCCCAGGTGTAAATTTTCCTCATGCAAATAATCCTACAATTATGAACTTAGACCATATATTCTTCCATACTTTGGTAGACTAAAGAAATTAATAGAAGAAAATGTTCTTCCTATAAGTTATTTGGCAAGGACTTCCATGACCCTGATCAGTGTTCCATTAGGATTTGAATTTGATAATACTTACGTTTGAACATTATCCAGAATAAACCACCTAAAATTTATAATATTTTATTCAAGGACACATTGGATCAACTGAGTAGGTAACAATATATAGTATGTCTTACAGATAGCTCTAAAAGTGATAATGAAGTAGGATATGCTTTTCTATATGAGGATAACATATTTCACTTTTCCTTGCCTTCACATAGTTCAATATTTACAGCTGAGGTATGCGCTATTTACAGATCTCTATTGTATTTTTGTTCTAAGCTTCATTATAAAGTGGCTATATTTATTGATTCTTTTTCTGCTTTTCATGCCTTAAAATACACAAAATGAAAAAACTTGTTACATTCATTTGGTGAGGAGGAAAGTTAAGTTCATATGGATACCAGGTCATGAGTAATAAAAAATGTATTTTTTTTAATAATATATTAATAAAAAAAAAAAAAAATAAAAAAAAAAAAAAAAAATTTATATAATTTTTAAAAATTTTGATCACTTTTTTTTTTTTTTTTTTTTTTTTTTTTTTTTTTGTATAAAGAGGCCAAAGAAGAAAGAAACAAGTGGAAACTTTAATATTACAATTTTTTAGTAATAAGAAATGAAATCTTTACATATTTTTTTGTTCAATAATACATTAATAAAACCTTTTCAATTTTTGTCATTTTTTTATTCATTTGCATCATTTTCTTATTCATTTCAAGCATGAAAATCATCATTAATACAGACATCAATAAAAAAAAAAATACTGACAACAAATTATTGGAACCAATTACCATTTTTCCTATAGCTTATTACATTGCTTGAACAGTGCGATTTCAAATAGTACAGGAAGTTGCCTAAACCAATTAGCCGTATATGTGTGTATATATATATATATATATATATATATATATATATATATATATAATATATATATATATATATATATATATATATATATATATATATATATATAGGTATATATATATAATAAAATGTACCTTTTACATATTTAAAGGGAAATATTTTGAAAAAAATCCTTAAAGCTAAAAATAAGTCAAAATGCCATAGAGCTGGCTCTTTTCCTTTACTGATGTTAGCTGCCTATTATCATTAGACATGTACAAGGCATTCTTTTAATGTTATACTCAAATTTTTTACAAACAAGAATACTTTATAGTATAACTTTAAAGCCACTTGTGTCAAAATCTTTGAAGTAAATTAGTATCTGTTAGTTAATATTCATTAGTAGTTACTTGAACATCTTCATTTTTTCATTTTTCTTCCAGTGAAAGTTTTATCAGCAAAGTCATTACCATTGGCATCAGAAGTATTGACATATCACTTGAAACAAAGAAAGTTTCCATATTGGACATCATACTTTATTAGATATAAAGATATTATAAATGATCAAAGAGGTTTATCACACTTTAATTGGCAGGTAAAAGATTAATTGTATACTATTTACACTATTTACCTAACCTTGAATTATTGATAAACCTAAGGATTTATATAATTTAAGCATAAATTCAGAAGTTTATAGTGTTAGTGATGTAAAATAATTTGGATTAATATACAGTTATCAAAATTTAAACAGTAAGTAGCATGGTATTATTGGCTTTTGTTAAAGATTTTTAGTCTCGATATTGATATTTTGATTGTGATATTGCTTAAAGATTGATACAATTTGTTTGGTATACTGGAATTTTCTTGCTTTTTTTTATTTAAAAGTATTTAAATCAGTAAATTGTACTTAGTGAAAAACATTGTACAACCTGTAGTTTTATATAGAAGGTTTAAAACCTTTATGTATATTAAAGGTCAGTTTGTGATCAAAACTAATGAATTGCAATGATACATTTAAGTTATGAGGATGCATTATAAATAATAATATTTTTGTTGAAAATTAAGCAGTAATGCAGGTGATATTTATTGGTACAAGAAAAATGACTTTTATTGATAGGTTAAAGTTTTACTGTGAAGCTAGTAATTGAAATGCTTTACTGTTTCAAAAATCATTTTAAAAGACAATATTTATGAAGTTGATAGGTCATTGCTTTAAAAAAAAAAAAGCTTGTGAGGGTGAAATGCTAAGTTAGCTCTGGTTAGGTTAGGATAGGTAAAGTCAGGTTGTCTAGTTAGATTAAGTATGGTTAGGTTAAGTTAAGCTACATTATATATACTTAGTATTAAATTATTTTGTAATTATAGTTAATTAGGTCAGATTGAACATCTTATTACTTTTAAGATCACATGGTCATTTTGTAGGATCATTGGTTACTTTTACATGGTTACGAAAGTAGGCATTGGAGGAAAAATTTCAAAACATTTCATGCATTATATATATATATATATATATATATATATATATATATATATATATATATATATATATATATATATATATATATATATATATATATATATATATATATATATATATATATATATATAGTATATATATATATATATATATATATATATATATATATATATATATATATAGATAGATAGATAGATAGATAGATAGATAGATAGATAGATAGATAGATAGATAGATAGATAGATAGATAGATAGATATATATATATATATATATATATATATATATATATATATATATATATATATATATATATATATATATATATATATATATATATATATATATATATATATATATATATATATATAATCTGAACAATTTCAGTGTTTAAGATTTAAAATGTTTTTTTAATTAGTTATAACAAATCTTCCAACTGTAATTATCATCATACTTAGTGGGAATTGTGTATGAGAATTTTGTTATCCTAATTTTAGGTTAATATAATTTAAAAAACTTTTTTTAACTGCAAACTATTTGATAATCAGAAAGTATATTAGCCTATTTTGTATTTAAATTGTGTTTTTTTCTCCATAGATTGAAAATTGCAATTATCATATATTAAGAACAGGTTGCTGGCCATATATAAAGTATCACTGTACTAAGGAGACCTTATCAAGACCTTTCCTTAGAAAACAAATTTTTTAAAGTCATTAAAGTGCTTAATTTAGGTAATTTTATTGCTACCTTTTAGAAATCTAGAAATTACCCTTTCAACTTTGGTCATATCTTCATTTTTCTGAATTATACTCTGCTTGTTAATATATATATATTATATATATTATTATATATATATATATATATATTATATATATATATATATATATATATATATATATATATATATATATATATATATATATATATATATATATATATTAATGTGATTTTTCATTTTTAAAGGACTTCCTTGTCTAGCTTATGGTTTGGGAGCTAGTTTACTAATATCCTGTCACGAAACAGTTCATACACCAAAAGGACCAGTCAATATTTATTTCCTTTATGAAGAAGACAAAACATCAAGATTTTAAATAGAAAGTGGAAAAAAATGTCCTCTTCGTCTTGGAAACGTTTGAATGGCGTGTTTTGTATATACAAACCAGCTTTAAAGCTTAATAAACATGTTATTAGTACTTTGAAAGGAAATTTAGTAGCAGACCTGAATAAGGAATATATACCGAAAGAAGAGAAGTTGGTTACTATAAAAGGTATGCAATAAGTTTTGTTTTATTGCTTTGCAATTATCATATTTTTGAATTTGTTTAAAAAATTTGATTAAATTTGTATTAATGTCATATTAGTAATTAGGATGTTTTGAATTTTATTATTATTATTATTATTATTATTATTATTATTATTATTATTATTATTATTATATCCTTATAATTTTTAAAATACATTAGTAAAATAAATAATATTGAATTAATTCTTGATTAAAATAGTGAATACAGTAGTACCTAAAAAATGATTTCAAATTAATTTGTGGAATATTATTTTCTCTTTAGGAAATGTTGGAAAGCCTCTGGAAGTAAAAGTTGAACAGAAATATGCAGTACATCCTCTTGCTCTTGGCGAAGCCTATCGTAAGGAAGACATAAGACTTAGTTTGACAAACAACTTGGATTTTAATACATCGGGTAAAGCTAAATACTTTTTTTTTGCTTTTGTCTCTCATTTGAATTCAATTAATAAATGGGTTTATGTCAAATGAAGCAACATTTTGTGATATAGAAATAATTTCATTAAATAAGAATATTTTATTATTCATATAAGATAATCATCTTTAATTCCAATTTTAAATAGAATTCACACTCACACATATAAGAGATTATAAATATAATTAATCTGTATAGTACAAAATAATTCCTATCTTTTATTTACATTTGGGAGAAATGTTTTCATATATATATATATATATATATATATATATATATATATATATTATATATATATATATATATATATATATATATATATATATATATATATATATATATATATATATATATATATATATATATGATTCTTGGTCCTCGGCTCTTAGGCATTTCAGTGAACCAAAAGCTTTTGATAGAGTCTGTGATAAAGTTTTGGTTATTAGTGTTATTCCTCTGGGGTTTCTTTTATTGTAAGTACTACTACTCTTTTCATCGGTGAACTTCTCTCTCTGTCACTTCATCACTTATTCTCTTTTACACTGAAGATTCAAACCTTTTTTACCCTTTCACTTTGAAAATTCGTCCCATTCAACCTGTTGATAGGAGGACGACCTTGGAACAACTGACATCAGATCATTCGTATTTCTAATTGAAATAGAGAAATACTTTACCATTTTCAAATCCTAAGAAATTCATTTCTTTATCTCTCTCGTCGATAAAATCTTCCACAATTAAGCTTCTTTTTTGAAAACACAACTCAAGCTTTTACTATCTTCTAATATTATTGGTATTTTCTTTTTTCTAGTGATCTTGGAAGGTCCTATTATTTCTCACTTAAAAAGCTTCTAAGAGGTTATGTGTCCTGAAACCTCTTCAGAATTTTTTCACACCACCCGACTTACTATGTATTGGGGCATTGTTCTTCCTTGTATTTGTTCTTCAAGATTTGTATTTATTTCTTTAGATCCCATTCTCACAGAACTTTTTTATTTATTCTCATCTCACTGATAATTGACAATCTTTTCTTGTCATCAAATTGTTGTATCACTTTCCTTATTCTATCTCTGTGCAACAGACACTGTTCTTCCGAAAGTCTTAATCACATATCTCCCTTGAGAGAACAAGGTCGACTCAGTAATCTTTTTACTCTCACCCTTTCCAACTCTTTTAACCCCAGACTTAACCGCTATGCTCATTCTTGTATGCACGCTACTGGTAAAGTCTGGAACCCCATTCCTCCTGTATATTCCCCTTACTGAGATTTTAATACTTTTGAGAACCATGCATCGGTTCATGTAGATACTTAAATGAATTTTGGTTAAAATTTCCCACTTCTGGTCGATATATATATATATATATATATATATATATATATATATATATATATATATATATATATATATATATATATATATATATATATATATATATATATATATATAATAATAATAATAATAATAATAATAATAATTAATAATAATTAACAGGTGTCTGTCTTGTTGGAGTTGGAAGAGCAACTAAATTGGCTCAGTTCATTTCTTACTGTCGTCTAATTAGGACGTATCGTTTGTCTGGTGTTTTAGGAAAGGCTACATTAGATTTTCATATTTCTTCTAAGGTAATATATATATATATATATATATATATATATATATATATATATATATATATATATATATATATATATATATATATATATATATATATATATATATATATATATATATATATATATATATATATATATATATATATATATATATATATATATATATATATATATAATATATATATATATATATATACTTTCTGAGATATTGTCAATGATATCAGTCTTATTTGGACAAGCAGTACTATGTTTAATTTAAGATCCTCCACATCTTGGTCTGTTATGTCATTTAGAAATAATCTTTATGTAAAACTTTTATTTTACAGGTTATAGAAAAATCAAAATACGCCCATGTAACAAGCAGGCATTTAGATAGAGTTTTAATGATGATTCAGGCAATACATCAGAAGCGAGGGATGGATTCATTGGGAATAAATTTGCAATCTCAGGTAAGTATTATTTTGGAGTTAACTTAACTCTGACAATAGTGAACGAGTAATCATTTTATTGGTTAATAATCAAAATAATTAAATAAATGTTTTTTGTTTTAAGGGTTTATGCTACGTGTACAGCAGCATTCATAATGAATATTTAAAAAAAAAAAATGTTTTTTTCTTCTTCATGGAAGTAATTTCTTTGATGTCAAAGAAAAATAAGAATAATTGAATGATTTAACTTTCTTTCCCACCTCTTTTTATCACACGTTTTATTATTATTATTATTATTTATTTTTATTTAAAAGTCATTTTACCACGAGTGAAATAGGAATAAAACTTTATATTTTACTAAATACTGAAATGTTCAGATTTTCTTTTCTTTTCTTTTTTTTTCTTTGCACAAAGGTGTTTGTGTTTATATACGATAAACCCTTCGGACTCGACACATTTACCGAAATTAGTCCAAATCTTTTAAACATTTCATAAAATTTAAATTTTTTTTGTTCCCTTGCTGAAATTATATAATGATGAATGGTTATTGTGAATATGTAGTCTACTTGCAATCGTATTGCGTACTTGTGTTATTTTATGAACACATATTAAATTAGTAAATTCGATTTCTTTAACAATTCATTTATTATGTTAGTTGATATATATATATATATATATATATATATATATATATATATATATATATATATATATATATATATATATATATATATATATATATATATATATATATATATATTATAATTTATATTTTCTTATACTTTTAAAGCATTGACCAATTTTTATTTTATTAAAGGGTGCATACGAAGCTTTGGCTGAAGAAGGTATCGTAAGACCTGGTAAGGATTCTTATTTCTTATTATATGCAATGAAGCGTATTGAATTTGACCCTCCTAATTTTACGATAGGTATGTGGAAATTTTTATTATTACTTATTTAATAAGTTAAAGTAATATTTAAATATTTTCTGTTTATATGATAAACATATTAATAGTTTGTGAAATGTATATTGATTTTATGAATAATAATAATAATAATAATAATAATAGAAAAAATCATTTAGATTGAATAAATAATATTTTTTAGAAGTGTCATGTATTAATGAATATGAAGAAAACTTAAGAAAACTCCTCCACGAGATTGGGTTGCTGTTGAAAACTAACGCGACTACATCTAAAATACACTGTATTAGGTACGGGCCTTTTACAGTTGATGATGCTTTACTTGCAAAGCATTGGAGACTAGAACATATCCCTGATAATATTGAATACTTGAGGGATCGAGTAAAGACTATTGTACCTGAGTCGCCCAGTCTTCAAGTTATAGAAGGGACGGAAAGCTCTATGTAATTTAGGTGTCTGTGTATATATTCATATATTTTTTATTAAAATATTAAAAAAATTAAAAAAAAAAAAAAAAAAAAATTAATATATATATATATATATATATATATATATATATATATATATATATATATATATATATATATATATATATATATATATATATATATATATATATATATATATATATATATATATATATATATATATATATTATATATATATATATATATATATATATATATATATATATATATATATACAGGGTTGTATTTAAGGTGCATAAAAACTGGGCAGTTGCCCAGAATTTAGAAGGGCTTTAAATTACCACTCAAACAATCTTGAAAAATAAGGTATGGAATAATGATGTAAAATTTAAATCCTTTTAAAACTAAACTTTCCCCAAGTTCAATATTATATAGATTGGAGGTATTTTAGATTGAAATATAAAATAGGTAGTTTAGATACCCTTGGAAAGGTAGTTCTTTCAATTATTATATTTCTATCAAACCTGAAGATGAAACATTATTTAATTGAAAATTCTTTCATCTTCTAATCATTGAGTAAGCATAAAACCTTCCAAAGAACCAGATTTGTTTTTCTAAAGAGATTAATTATTTATCATTTAAATCAGGGATGTGGAAGCGTATCTGAAACTCCAAGCAAAAAAAAAAAATAAATAAAATTAATCAATAAATTTTATATTTCTAATTGTAATGGATTCAGAACTGCCCAGTACTAGAGTGATAGTACCCGAGTTAGAGTAAGTAATAAAATTACAAGTTCTCCAGAACTGGTGTAAATGATGTGACACGCTGTCTCCGAACTTTCAACTCTACGTAGGAATACAGAAATGTTGCGACACAGTGGTAATACTTGAATATTTCAGGAAATACAAATGAAAATAAATACTTATGAACTAAAAATCTTCATGTGAACATATTCCTTGGTTCAAAATATTTCGAATTTTATGGCAGCGAGACAAAATCTTTTGATATTCATGAATTGTTTGGTAGTTTGGATTACTTATGATAGATTTGAAAAGTTTTCTTATTTCATTCTTTCTAATCTTGATTTTGTTGACAGTTTTCTTTATTATTACAATTTCTTGCAAGTATTTTGTTAATTCTTGATCGAAAATCTCTCTTAGATTTTTTCTTAAAGATTCTACGTTATGTAAAAGTATTACTGCCAAGCAGTAATATTTTTACTCTACTTTAAAACTGTATTTTAAAGTAGAATCAAAGTTGGAGATGCAAGTTTAAAAATGAAGTAGTTGGAGACCAGTCAAAAATTTTTAATTTTATAATGTAAAGTTGGAATCAACGAATGCTTTTGAAGCCAAAAAAAGAAGCCATTTTACTGCTCTGTGTAAAAGCTTCAGAATGAATATTTTCCTGAAGTAAAAAGCCTAATTGTCAGTAGGTGATGAAAGTACAAGATACTAAAACAAAGTTTCCTAAAATTGTGCGAGGTGTCCATTAATTTGTTGGTTGATTGTTGGACTAAGCAACAATCAAACATGTTTAACATCTTTAGAAATTTAAAATCACGTATGATGTAATTTGAGAAGAGTTTTAGGAAAGATATATGTGAAATAAATGACCACTTATATGTTATCTTTAAAAAAAAAAAAAACCGTTCAGTGTACCCAATATTAGCTATTAACTTTTTCTTCTGTTTTAATTTTTTCTCTAGTCAGAATTATATGTTGTTTTTTTTGTGCTAATGTATTAAAAAGATAACTTTTAAGTTATTCTGTTTTAAGACTAAATATCACTGAAACTTTTTAAATATAGTTAAAGATCTATTTTACTATACATATTTTCTGAAACCTTACCAAGAGGTAGAAGATATATAGACTGGAAACATCTTAAAACTTTAAAGTGGAAGCTTATATATATATATATATATATATATATATATATATATATATATATATATATATATATATATATAATATATATATATATATATATATATATATATATATATATATATATATATATATATATATATATATTTATATATATATATATATATATATATATATATATATATATATATATATATATATATATATATATATATATATATATATATAATATATATATATATATATATATATATATATATATATATATATATATATATATATATATATATATATATATATATATTATATATATATATATATATATATATATATATATATAATATATATATATATATATATATATATATATATATATATATATATATATATATATATATATATATATATAATATATATATATATATATATATATATATTCGTATTTCAGAATTTTTGCTAATTTAAAAAAAAAATGAATATTCCACCCGGTGTTTTAATAGTTTCTTTAAAGTGGCAAAACTCTATGTTAATGGAGACCATTGGACGTGATATAAATATAAATTATTGTGATGGTACGTATACGTATATAATCAATTTAAAAAGTGTATTTGCCTTTTTTCAAATTCATTTCTTGGTTATTGTATATATAATTTTATAAATTTTTTAATTGCATAACTTTCATTATTGTACATTTGAGAACTAGAAAATTTGTTTCTTTTATATAGTGAAGTGTCCCCTAATTTGTTCCTTTAATAATATATATATAATATATTATATATATATATATATATATATATATATATATATATATATATATATATATATAATATATATATATATATATATATAATATATATATATATATATATATATATATATATTATAATTATAATAATATAATTATATATATATATATATATACAAACTGAGAAGCTATTTTCTTTTGCATTCACCAAATCTAACGAAAATTTTTTATTTCTCTACTAATATTTTCATTACGTCCATATCATAGATTTAGGAGAGAGTGATTTTCTTGCATCAGAAGAAGCTGCTGTAATATATTTAACAGAAGCAGATATATTGTCAGGTAAGTTTCCTTTTTTTCTTTTTCTCTATTATGTAGATACAATACACACTGATATATTTTAAAATATCGAAATGGGTTTTACAGGTAAGTGTGTGATTATTTATAGATACGTAGTTGCAAAATAGGATTTGATAAATATAATTCAATCATTATATATATATATATATATATATATATATATATATATATATATATATATATATATATATATATATATATATATATATATATATATATATATATATATATATATATATATATATATATATTAGTGATGGCATCCGCATCCGCATCCGCATGCGCGGATGCGGAACATCCGCACAAAAATCAGCATCCGCATCCGCATCCGCATCCGCATTTTCGAAAATTCAACATCCGCATCCGCATCCGCATCCGCACTTTCGGAAATTCAACATCCGCATCCGCATCCGCATCCGCACTTTCAAAAATTCAACATCCGCATCCGCATCCGCATCCGCACCTCTCCAAAATTCGACATCCGCATTCGCATCCGCATCCGCAAATTAGAAAATATGACATCCGATCCATCACTAATATATATATATATATATATATATATATATATATATATATATATATATATATATATATATATATATATATATATATATATATATATATATATATATATATATATATATATTATATATATATATATATATATATATATATATATATATATATATATATATATATATATATATATATATATATATATATATATTATATATATATTATATATATATATGCGAATTGTAGATCAAGAGGGAGGGTGAAGAGAGAACTATCGGATTGGTTTAGCATAGGAGTGGGATTGAGACAGGAGTTTGTAATATCTCCATGTTATTTAATCTATTGATGAATGGTTTACTTAGAAAAATGGAGAGAGTAAGGGAAGAGTATTAAGTTGAGAAATATGGAGGGTGAATGTGAAGTGAATGTTTTACTTTTTGCAGATGATGCGGCATGTGTTGGTGGCAGAATCTGGAGAAAAGATGAGAATACTTGTGAGAGAGTTTGAAGGGAAATGTGCAAACACGAGATTGAAATTCAATCCAGCGAAGAATAAAGTTATGAGGATTGGAGGTGGAGATGAGGAAATGTGGAGGGAGGAATTGGTTTGTAGAAGTGTGAGAATGGAAACTTGAGGAGGTGAATGAATTCAAATATCTAGTAATGTTCGTGGAAGGTAAGGGTAGGACGGAAAAAGGAATAAAGAACAGAGTGGTAGAAGGAATGAAAGTATTGGGGGGCCTAAGAAAAGTATGGAAGAAAGGAAAAATTTCGAAAGAAATAAAGATAAGAATGTTTGAATGTATGTGTTCACCTTCTGTATTGTATGTGTGTGAAACATAGACGATAAGTGCTCGGTCGAGAAAAAGTTTCAATGTCTTTGAGATGAAAGATTTGAGAGTGATATATAAATTGAGAAGGATTGATAGGATTAGAAATGAAAGAATAAGGGAGATGTGTAAATGGAAGAAGAGTGTAATTGATAGAGAGGAGGAGGATGTGCTAAAATGGTTTGGACATATGTGAAGAATGAAAGAGAACAGAATGGTTGGCAAGGTACGTAGATCCGATGTAGATAGGGGAAGGGTAGGGGGAGGGGAAGGCCGAAGTGGGGATGGATGGATGGAGTGAGAGTGATTTTGATGGAAGGAATTTGAGTTTAGACGAGGGTAGAAGATTTGTGGAGACAGAGATGGAGGGAGGTGGTGAAAGCGTTGAAAGGTAAGAATAGTTATGTTTGTAAGGTAATTGTGGCGGGCACAACCTCACGAAAGTGGGAAAGGTGATAGTGAAATATATATATATATATATATATATATATATATATATATATATATATATATATATATATATATATATATATATATATATATATATATATATATATATATATATATATATATATATATATATATATATATATATATATATACATCCGCATCCGCATCCGCATCCTCATCAAAATTAACTTCCGCATCCGCATCCTCATAAAAATTAACATCCGCATCCGCATCCGCATCCGAACTTTTCGAAAATTCATCATCCGCATCCGCATCCGCATCCGCACTTTCGAAAATTCAACATCCGCATCCGCATCCGCATCCGCACTTTCGAAAATTCAACATCCGCATCCGCATCCGCATCCGCATCTTTTCCAAAATTCAACATCCGCATCCGCATCCGCATCCGCAAATTGGAAAATATGACATCCGATCCATCACTAATATATATATATATATATATATATATATATATATATATATATATATATATATATATATATATATATATATATATATATATATATATATATATATATATATATATATATATATATATATATATATATATATTATATTATATTATATATATATAATATATATTATATAATATATATAAATATTTAAATATATATATAATATATATATATATATAATATATATATATATATATATATATATATATATATATATATATATATATATATATATATATATATATATATAATATAGATTTTAGGTTTTATTCTTGCAACAAGGGATTAAAGATATATATATATATATATATATATATAATATATATATATATATATATATATATATATATATATATATATATATATATATATATATATATATTATATATATATATATATATATATATATATATATATATATATATATATATATATATATATATATATATATATATATATATATCAGATGAAATGTCTTTCAAGAGAAGATTAATAAAATTTTGTAAAGCTCCTAAACCAATTAGAAAGGTGGTAATTGCAGAGAGAACTTTATTAACGAAAGAAATTTATGTACCGACTTCAAAGGTATGAAATATTATACTTTCTAAAGCCGTTTTCATTTTCTATTCTCAAACTTTTTTCTTGAGACTGCACAATAAAAGTTCTTCTTTGGGGAAAGTGTATCCACAACAGAGGACATCCAGTATGTACACGTAGAGAGGAAACTCAATTCGCTACTCCCAATTATTCAAAAAATGTATTTTGATTTTTTTTTTTTTTAGCCTAAACTTGGATGTCTTCTTTGTCTTTTGATTATAGCGCTGATGTAAAACTTTAAAATACAAGTTGTTTTATGGTCACCAAATTTTATTTTAATTTAAATTCACACCTTTATGAAATGAGAAAGGTTTCTAGGAATCAAACTCAGGACCTTGGTCACACAAGCCCGATTTGTTGTCACATACGCTATATTTGATTTCGTGTTTTTCATTACACTAAAAAAAAAAATATATATTTTACTTGTACATTTGCTACTTTCTTTATGACAAAATAAATAGTAGTTTATAAAAAAAAAAAAATCTTAAAAAATGTTGCATACGTTTTGAGGTTTAGGGTAATTAATTTCTTAAACCACCATTATTCTAAAAGTATATGACTCCCTATATTTAAACTAATCTTTTTTACAGTTTAAATCGCACAACTTTATATATGCAAAGATATTTTTATTTAATCCACACTAACTCCATAAAATTGTTTCTAACACGTTTACTTAATGATTTTTCCCGAAGGATTGAAATATTTTTGTCATAAAAGTGTAAAGGGGAAAAAATCTAAATATATTGATGAAAGTTAGGTATGGAAAACCTTATTATAAATATTTATATCTTATTTTAATATAAGTGCCCTCAATTTAAATGAAAGAAAAAGAAGCGCTACACGAGCAATACTTTTTTAAATGTTCTGTTTAACGTAAAGCTTAAAATTACATAATAATATATTAAAGATATTGTAACTACTTTTTTTTAGAATATCTTTATATATTTACTCTTATCAGGTGTATATATATATATATATATATATATATATATATATATATATATATATATATATATATATATATATATATATATATATATATATATATATATATATATATATATATATATATATATATATATATATATATATATATATATATATATATATATATATATATATATATATATATATATATATATATATATATATATATATATATATATATATATATATATATATATCCTTTTTAGGTTTGTTGGTATTGAACTTGGTATGTCAATTATACCGGTTAATACTATAGAAGAAACTGCAAGATTATTGAAGCAGATGGTCACGTGTGAGGCAAAACGTAATAATAATCCTTTTAGAGTCCTTTCTAAAGATAATTCTCCGGATGATAGCATTCTCGCAACCCTTCAGACTGTTCCAGGATTTGGAGACAAGAAAGCTTTGTTGGCTATAGAGAAGTTTTCTACATTAGAGAATGTAATAAAAGCTTCTGAAGAAGAATTAGCAGAGGTAGTTGGCGCTGCAGCTGCCAAATCAGCCTACAAGTTTTTTCATAGCAAATTTTAATTTTTTTCTTAAAAACACAATTTACAAATTATTATTATGGAACTAAAATATATTAGCATATACAAATGAAAAAAATTAAAAGATCTTTATTGAAAGAGCCAATCTCATTTTATTAAAATATCCATTGTGATGTTTGATCCTAAAATATACTCAATTTCGGTAAAGACATCAATTTTATGTAAATCAATTCAAAATTATAAAGATTATAATTATGCTAGATCAACATTAGGAATGTCTTAATCTCTCTCAAAAAAAATTTGAGATTCATCGACATCTCACTCTCCCAACACTTATATTTAGTAAATTTAATACCCAAAATAATTTTATAAAAAAAACTATATAACCTTATAAATAAATAAAAGTACTACTAGTTGTTTCTTATTCCGAGTGCTTGCTCTAATTCAGCTCTCTTTTGTTGAATTTTGGTGTAAAAGTAGCGATTAACGGCTTCGTTTGTCCAAGGCTGATAGTAATAAACTGCTCGTCGCTCCTCCTCGGGGCTACCAACTACGTCTGTCATTGTTTTTAAATCACGATTCTGCAGACGAAAAAAAAACAGGTACACTAAATAAAATACATAAGATAATATCTTTCACATCATAAATGATGTTTCACACACACACACACACATATATATATATATATATATATATATATATATATATATATATATATATATATATATATATATATATATATATAATATATATATATATATATATATATATATATATATATATATATATATATATATATATATATATATATATATATATATATCGAATATTGACAACTGTAAGGCATTCCAGAGGTAAAGAATAATGAATTGAAAATATGCAATGAAAAGAAAAAAAATATGGCATACACTTTTAAACTGTATGTTGTTAGTGATGGTAGTAATACAGTTATACTATAATTTGACACACGTTTCAAAAAGCTACTAAAATTACATTATAACCAAACATTTACCTGAGAAATAAGCCATTTCTGAATGAACTGTTGAGGATCTTTGGCAAAGGACAAGTAGAATTCTCGGTTGGTTTTCAATGAATTTATAGTTTCAACAGTTTCATGAATTTTTGTATCAAGAGTCTGAATATCTTGTTGAGAATTTGTACTAAGTAAAAAATTATTCATCTGAATCTAAAATCGAAAAAGAAGTAAATGTACAAATGGCAACAAATAAAATGTAAGAGAAAATAGTAAATACAATTATAATGGACTTTCATCTACTCTTTATAAAAATTAATAATTCTTTGTAATCCAATAAATTATTTGTATAGAGTTGAATTTTGTTCTATTATACAGGCCCCTTTACAAGAAACTATTCTTTTCATTTTTACATGATAAAAAATTACATTAGAATATAATCTATTATAAAGAATTTTAAATAACGAAATAGAGCAATACTTTGTTAAACTATTTTAATATTATATATATATATATATATATATATATATATATATATATATATATATATATATATATATATATATATATATATATATATATATATATATATATATATATATATATATATATATATATATATATATATTACCTTACCTTCAAATTATCATCTACTTCGACATCAATATCGTAGCATGAAGTTTTCTTTTGGTCAATGCCTTCAACTGATATTGTGTGGTTGATAACGATTGGGTCAGGGGGAAACAATAACTGATTAAGACGCCCTGGGATTTCGGCAAACTTCATACGAGGAACTCCAAAAATCTAAAAAGCAAAATTTCTCTCTCGCATAAAATGTAGTTATGGAGAGGGAAGTCTTAAATAAAACAGCATTTGAAACTCTGCTCAGCAACCCCGTAATCAACTACATTACTTTTTTTCACCTTATATGTTAAAAATGTTTTAATATAATAAAACACTCATAAGTGTACAGTTTCTTCAAAAATTGCCTTTTTTTTTTTTTTTTTACAGGGTTTAAATGCAGTAGACACAATGGTTTACATTTTCGATAATAGCTTACGTGATACTTAGTAATCTAGGTGATATTAATTAATGAAAATCATATTTATCATACAATATTTAAGTCATTAAATTTAATCAATAGTAGTTCATTAAAAAAAATTTAGTATTCTCAGTCTGTTTTTATATAATAAAAAATAAAAAAAATATTACTATTTTTTCCTATATTGAAATAATCTGTTTATTATTTAAGATACCTTTTATTGTCTAAAGGAAATTGTGCTCGACTTTCTCCAGCTGAGAAGTTGCGAATTTCTTAATTACTACTTTACCTGTTCAAGGTATTTATCACAATTGATAAATTCGCGTTCGTGAGCATCTTGTAGTTTGTGTGTTTTAATGTATTGCCACAAAGCCGTTATAATAACGGGCTTCGTCTGTGTGTGTACACCCAGAAGGCGAGCGAGACGCGGATCCAATTTAAACTGATGTGGTTGATAATCCAACAGTAAGAGAATGGTGCAGCGAACATTTTTATCTCCAGGACGCTTGACCTGCATATATATATATATATATATATATATATATATATATATATATATATATATATATATATATATATATATATATATATATATATATATATATATATATATATATATATATATATATTATATATATATATATATAATATATATATATAAAAAAATAAAAAAAAAAAATTTTAAAAAAAAAAAAAAAAAAAAAAAATTAAAAAATCATGGCATAAAATTGTATAAGGGTAAAAATATATATAAAAAAAACATATATATACCTGAAAACCATCCGTTTCTTGAGTGGTGAGAGTTCGATGCCATTCCACTAGATGATTGTCAGGTCCATAGAGCTCTTTATCTAACTCTATCACAAGTGACTTAAAGAAAGAAGAAAACTTCCTCTTCAATTTACTTGGGTCATTCTAAAAATAATTACAAGAATAAACATTAAATTATACTATTACTTGCGCTTTTTTTTTTTTTATTTTTTTTAACCTTTACATTTCACCGGTCATTGATCTATTCGAAGAGGAGGAACTCTCTAGGACTATAATTAGGATCCGTATGAGGAGTTTCGTTACACAATCTCTGAATATGAACGGCTTGTAAATGTTTTTATTTGAAAAGCGATGAGATGAAATGAATAAGAATAAATATCAAGTAGAATATCATATTTTAGCCATTATGGGATCTTGTATCAAATCATTTTGGATTTCATTTGTATTTTTTTCTACTTATTCTTAGATTAGCACATTTGTAATATTTTAATACAAAAAATACTTAGGAATATAAACTGGTATAGTTTCTAAAAATGTTAATAACTGTCAAATACTTTAGTACAAAGTAGATAAATAAATAGAAGTCTAAGAATTTTTTAAAATCCATATTTCATAAAGAAAAGAACTTACGCATTTGATATAAAAAAAAAATAGTTAATACAAGTATTTTGCTTTATGGGGTGTGTCATTTCCACATTCTATCCATAGTCGAGCAGTAAATGAATGATCTGGCTCTCCATTAAAAAAAAAAAAAATTCCTCCATGTTTATGACATCATTTGTTAGTTAATTTGTTATATATAATTCTTCAGGATATTACACATAACAAAATGGCATTATTTATGACAGAATTTATTTGAGAATCAAAAATTCTTAACAAAATATAAAACATCAAAATTATTTTTACTACTGAATAGGAAATCTATTTTAAAATATTTCTTTGCTTTACATTTTCAAAACAAAATAGTTTCATAACTTCTTTACCTTCGTATCTTCCAAAAGACGTCCTTCTACTCTTAGCTCCCAAGAAGCTACAGAAGCATCTTCATTTTCATTTCCACTTTCACCTCTTGCCGGATAAAACGTGTTCGAAATAAAAATTCGAAGTTTTTTCTTTACTTTCTGTGGTCGTTTTAAGGCCTCCTGTAAATATTTAAAAAAAAAAATAGTAAATTAAAAGAATATAAAATAAATACTATTTTACTTGTATTGTACTGAATACATTTTTTATGTGTATTTCAAATTTAGTTATTTGAATTTTGATTAGTGAATTGGACTGTTATGTGTACGTTTCTTTCTTTCTAAAACAAAAGATCCTTAATATATAAACTTTAAATGAATGAATGTACTTTTTTTTTTAATATCTTCTTCAAGGTATTCAAAATTAATAAAATTATATTTAATGATTCAGTTGAAAATAATTATTTAATTATTTTCAACTAAATAAAAAGTGTTTGAGGATTGTAATTAGAAAATCTGGAAAAAAATAAAAAAGTTAAAAAGAAAAATTTCAAATCCGAAGCTATTAATATAAACCAATGCTTTAATATAATAAGTGTTTCATTTTTTTTTTTCAAAAACATTTTTAAAAATTATTACAACTGAAAATGTAAATGAACAAAAACTAAAAATCAGTAATTAATGAACTATATGTAAGAATAAAAAAATGACATGGGAAAAATAATAGTTCATTAGCAATTCAGTAAAAATAAAAAATAAAATAAAAAAAAAAAAAAAAAAAAAATGAGGAATGCTAAATTTTGAAAGCAAAATAAGAACAAAATAAATGATACAAAAATATTAAAGGATATTAAATGATATCAATTTTCAGTATAATAAATAATCAATATTAAAACTTTTACATTGCTTTAAGTCCATCCATACCCAAGATTTTAGTTACTTTAACAAAATAAGACACATTTGATTCTAAGATTATTAGTTCATGTTAATAGATATTAAATATTAATTTGGTATATAAAACAAGGTTAAAAAAAAAAACAATCTATGGTCAAGATCAACAGAAATACAAAAGCGAATAAAGTCAAAACTTAAATCAGTTTTTACTATAGTAAAAGAGAAAGAACTAAAATTTTCAATATTATAAGAAATATTTCTGTAAAATAATATTCATTCAATATTAACAGTTTTATTTCTACAGAATATATTCAAACTTATGTACTAAATACGTACTTGTATATCTAGTCTTTTCCTCATAATAGTAGCATCTAGTTTCCTTTCAAAGGCGAGAAGGTCCATATATGCTTGACTTTCAGGCACTAAATCACGAACCTTTAAAATTAAAAAAATTTATGAAAACATTTTCAACAATTCACATTAGAGGTAAATAAATCTACTTTAAAAATAGACAAAATATTAGTAATTGAACAGCTTTTCCTCAAACATTAATAATGTTTATAAAAAACTTTTTCCTTAATCTTTAAAAAAAAAAAAAAAATCTTTTACAGATAAACTAATTAATATTACATCCCTTAATAACAATAATAATAATAATAATAATAATAATAATTAATAATGAAGATATTTATAATAATAATAATACAAAAACATTATGAAATAAGTTTAGAGATAAAACTTAAAATATACAGGTGCTAAAAATTGTAAAAAAAATTTATTCAACATACCTTTTGTGGTAAAATTTTTTCTGCAAGTTTCTTCTTTTTCTTGGCACTTCCTTGATTAAATTCTCCTGACCCCCCACTCTGACTTGCAGCTGTTTGGGACACATTTGCAGCAGCACTATATATATATATATATATATATATATATATATATATATATATATATATATATATATATATATATATATATATATATATATATATATATATATATATATATATATATATATATATATATATATATATATATATATATATATATATATATATATATATATATATATATATATATATATATATATATATATATATATATATATATATATATATATATATATATAATATATAAAATGTATAGGATACCTCAGAATCAAAGTGCGTACATACCCTAAAAGATGAATATTTTCACCTGGATATTTATACTTACGAACAGGTTAAATAGTTACATGTACAGTTTTTGTGATTAGAAAACTGAAACGCTTACATCAGATATGTGTTATGTTATTGTTTCATATCATATGTCTATTAAAATTTTAAACACAATTACCTTTTAGCTGAAGATGCAGAACGCTTTGATCCCCCAGATGAAGAAACAGACCCTTGCCTAATACTGACATATGGAGGACCAGATCCTCCCTGAGGTCCTCCTGGTGGTCCTTGGCCCCCTGGTCCACTTGTTCTAGGTAGCCCTGGAGATGCACCACTTCCTGGTCCAACTATTGTTACAGAGCCTCCACTAAACTGTGGTCTTTGCCCTCCAATCTATTAAAAATAATCTCTATTTTTGAATAATAATACATAATGATACAAAATTTAAAACAATAATAATATTTATACTGAAATGAAAATAAAATACACAAAATTATTGCTTATCTTGGTCAATTTATTCATAGAAAGGGAAATGTTTCATAAATAAGAAAAATGAACCAAAAATATATAAAACATAACTCAAAATAAATTTTTATAATAATAATAAAAAAATTATAATTTTGATGAGTGTAGTAGATGAAAGGTAGTAGTAGTAGTAGTCTTTTAGTCTTTCCAAACTGGTGAAGAAGCAAGAATACAATTGTGATACAACTTAAAAGGAAAAATAACTGATATATCTTAATAATGTTCTAAAATAGGGAAAATAATAATAATAATAATAATAATAATAATGTCATAAAAACAAACCTTATTAAAATACAAATTACCAATTCATAACCTGTAAGACAGTTACAAATTTGGGATGTCATAAAATTTAATATTAATTATGATTTAGGCAACTTCTATAAAGTAATTCAATAAAGGGTCTCTATTCATGTTTTTATCATGTAAAATGATACTGAAGGTAACTTTTGAAAGAAAATATGTGCGCTCAGCATAACGGATTTTTAAATAAATTAATATTTGCAGATTATGAATTCTTTATAAATACATAAGTGGCATTCTTTCTTTTTGAAATAAATTTTCAATATCGTGCTGGCTTTAACCCAATATTTATTTTCAAGATTTTAGAAACTTGAAGAAAAGTTTTCAGGTTTTTATACAGTTTAATAATAAAAAGCTTTTTTAATCTTTTTAAATTATATATGAGAAGGATGATGGTAACATAGTACATTTTGAATCATGCATGCTAGGAATAAATATTTCTTCCCTGAGAAACTAGAAGCACATTTTATATTTTGAATTTTAATTTCAGAGAGAAATTTTCTATTTACTCTACAAATTTTTTTTTTTTTTTTTTTTTTTTATGGCATAGCAATATATTCAAATTTAATCTATTTTTGAAAAATCATTTTTATTTCTTGCAAGTAACGCTATTAAAATATTAAATATTACTGAGTTTATTTCTCATTAGTAAAAAGGAAACACACTAAAGATTTCAATGTGTTATCATACATTATAGATAATTAACCTAGTTTCATTCAAGCAGTATATTAAAAAAATTCAAGAAAGAGATCATGAATGAAGTGTGAAAATTGACAAAAACTTTAAACTCTTTCAAAAATAAACTTATTCGAAGTTCAAAATTGATTAGGTTAAATTATAATGGGTAGAAAAAAGAAAAATGAAAAAAAAAAAAAAAATACCCTCAGAAAGACAATTTTAGGACCTACAACATTCTGGCTTATGTAAAAGAAAAAAGAAAAGTTCATATCTCAGACATTTCCAGATTCAAGGAGAAGAGAACTCTGGAAAGTTGAATCCTACACACTGCAGAAAAAAAAAATGTCCCACTGAAAATATAGCAAAAATGTCCAAAAAAATATTCAATTTTTTTCTTATTAGAAAATGAATTGGTGAAGGTTCTTTTTTACAAGTATAAGTAACATATTTTTTCTGTCTTGAAAATTTAATCATGACATTTTTGTCATTTGTCTCAATAATACAATGGGACATTTTTTTCATTAAAGAGCCCACATGAGAGATCAAATCCAAGACTCTCAGAATGTGAACAGATTGCTCTATTTTTAAAGTCACAGTAGTGGTAAGAAGGTAAACAATTATTAATTGAAGATTAGTTTGTCTCTTCCTAATGCAAAAATTCTAAATAACTACAATTTTTCCTCAAATATCAATTTTTAGTATTTGTGATGGGAAAGGGAAGGCTGGCAGATAACCAAAATAAGGGATTACCATATATATATATATATATATATATATATATATATATATATATATATATATATATATATATATATATATATATATATATATATATATATTATATATATATATATATATATATATATATATATATATATCTTACTGTATAATTCTGCTGAGGAAACCTCATTGGTGTTCCTGGAGAGCCTTGGGCTGGGTATCTTTGAGCTCCAACCTGAGGTGCAGCTCCAGTTGGAGGCGGAGTTCCTTGGTAGGTAGGTCTTGAAGCCATTTTAAGAAATTATAACTAAGCTCTACAAGAATGAATTTGGGCGATCAATAGCCCTTGTAGGCTAATACCTATAACAATTGATAAAGGAGAGAATATATATATATATATATATATATATATATATATATATATATATATATATATATATATATATATATATATATATATATATATATATATATATATATATATATATAATATATATATAATATATAATAAAAAGAATTGTCTAACAAATTGTAGTCAAAGGCTTCTATAATGAAATCATTTTTGAGAATTCAAAAATAGTAGACACTCTGTACAGTAATTATAAATTTTTAATAGTGGGTAATTGTAAGCAGCAGGTGAGCATATTTTAAAAATTTCTTTTTACTATTTTGGAACTATATAAACAAAATAAGTCTAAACTGAAATGAATTAAATAATTCCTAGTGATACAAGGAAGATAAACTTTTGTACAATAAATATACCAAACACCAAATAATATTTTACTATAAAAAAATATATAAATTTTTGCATATATAGACTACCACTTTGAATTTTAATTTCAATAGGGAATTAATAATATATGGAATATTAAAATTGATACCAGATATCAATATGTAGTGAAAAAGATGATATGTACTGAACCGTCTTCTCAGCTAGCATTCACAACAATCGTATTACTCAGAGTTAAGTCTCATTTTATTTCATGACTATATTTTTCATTATTATTTTTTTAATAATTTATGAATATTGTTTAATTTGCTTTTTCAATACTATATTTTTAGTTGATTATTAAAAAATACACTACTTATAGGCATTAGGTAAGCATTTTTTCTTTTTGCCCTATTGAAATTATAAAGACAAAGAATATTAAAATGAGATGGAATAAAGTCTAATAATGCATAACCACCTTTGTAAAATAGAAGTACTAAACTATAAATTATACAAGAAAAATACATTTTAATTACTGTATATAAATACTATTATTTTTGATTAATGATAGACATAATATATCAATTAATTTATATACAGATTGATTTTAATATCATTTACAGTAATTACATTTGAATGAATAGTAAACAAGTATTTATCAATGAGGTAAAAAAGCCTGTACCCTGTAATCCTATGAATAATATAGTTTACTTTTTCATTAAATAGGTATTAATTTAATTTTTTACTGTATATATATTTATGTTTATCAAATATCAATTTCAATATCTATATATGATATTGAAATTGATATACGTATATATTAATATATACATTTCAACTATATATTCGGTAATTATAGTGTTCACAGTAGTGGATTATTTCGTATGAGACCAGGTTGTTGAAACTAGCAACATATCTACGCATTGCGAGTTCAACTGGAACTACACTTAGGGATTTGAAAATAAAGCCTATGAGTCTCTGGTATGACAAGGTTGCTGGATCACTGGCATTACAAAAAATATTAAAAATTATTTCCTTGTTATATATATATATATATATATATATATATATATATATATATATATATATATATATATATATATATATATATATATATATATATATATATATATATATATATATACTATAGTGAACTTTAATTCTCTTGAAGGTTAGCTTTTATGTTCACCATTATGCATAGTTAACGAATAGTGGTTTTGGGTTAGCTTAGGTATATTTGCTGGCTGTTATGTATAGTTTTACCCTTTAAGTCGAGATTAGGTTAAGTCAAACATTTGTTAAATCTATTAAATTAGTTTGACTTAAGCTAACCTGGACTTAAAGGGGTAAAACTACGCCTAACAGCCAGCAAAAAAACCTAACCTAACCAAAAATCAGTCTATCAATTATCCATAATTGCTATTAAAAATGCCTAACCTACAAAAACAACCATTTGCTGTATATATATATATATATATATATATATATATATATATATATATATATATATATATATATATATATATATATAAATTTTAAAAAAAAATTTTTTTTTTTAAATTTTTTTTTTTGCAATTTTCTAATTCCTTTGACTATGATCATATAGCAAACTCATCGCGTAAATTTATTTAGCCTCAAAACAGATCCATTCTTCTTTTTGCATCAACTTCCCTATATCATAACAGGCTGCTTAACCAACATTTTTTCACATTATAATAAAACTGATTGTAATAAAAGTATAACGTGTTATACCTTAAATTTATATTAATATTTTGAAAGTTTTTAAGAAAATGATAAAATAAACTATTAATAGATTAGATATTTTATATATTTAATATATTTAATATAAATATATATATATTAATATAAAATAAATGTAATATTTTAGTTAATTATTCAGTTCATTTAATTAATATATTATATATATTTTAATATTTATTTATATTATTATTATATATATATATATATATATATATATATATATATATATATATATATATATTATATATATTATATATATATATATATATATATATATATATATATAATATATGTTCTGCTGTCTATTGAAAACATAAATCAAAATCAAATTTAATAAATTACTGTGTTGATACTAGAGTAGAGTAAACATCCATTCCAAATTTTTCAGGACAGTCCCAATTGTTTAAGCCTTGTCCTGATTTTTTTGGAGGGTCAATCAGGACAGACATTTGTTACAATTTTTTGATTTGAACAAAATTATTTATTCAGCAGAAGGCAAAAATGTATTTTTTTTTTTTTGTAGAATGTCCTAACAAATAAACCATATGACTTGTTTTTGAAAACATTCATATTTCTTTCTATTAAAAATCACACTCCTTTCTACATCCCTTAAAACCCTTATGGCCAGGGTATTTGGGGGGGAGGGGATAGGCAAGGCAATGTTCAGAAGCATCCCGAATGTTGGTCAAAAAAATATGGTCACCTTATCCTAGAGCTTTTTTTTTTTTCAACCGTAGGAATATCATAGATTTTGTACTTTCAGAATTCTAAGCCCTTAATCAGATTACGGGTTTATATAAATAAGTGTTTTAAAATTTTGTCAATGTAAAAATATATTACATTTAAAAAATATATATAAAATACGATTTTCATTTATAACGAAAACATTTTATTAATCAATCTGAAGCATAGACTTTGATCTGAAGCCACTACAAATTCATAGCCCAAGCAATAGCAGCATTATAACAAGGTTAGTTCAGGATATAAATTCAAGCCATTCACAAATAAAAGCAGATTTGCGATTATCGAAAATTTAACTCTTAGATTTTCCCCATAGACTTTAACTAATATAGGAATGTTTCAATTTTTTTATTTTTCATGGAAAATTTCTGGGAAAGTTGATCATAATTTCTTTAATTTTCATTTGATTTGCATAAAATAGAAAACTCTAAAGCTTCAATTCCAAATGATTTCTGAGTCTCTTGGTTCACTTGTATAAATACTATTCATATACTATTCATATACTTTCACTATTTTTCTATTAGTCTATTGTATATATTCTCATCTATAGTTTAATTTTCGTTCATAATGGAGAAATTATATTAAATTCTTCTTCATAAGTTTATAATGTTTGTCACCATAATTGTTTTGCCATTTTATCAATGTGGCATCAAAATAACACACTGCCATTTCAGCTTCAACAAAAGCTTTATGATTTTTTAAAGTATTTCAAAATGTAATAAATTTTTTTTTTTGTGTAAAACAGAAAGATCAAGTCAGTTTCGTGGATGAGTTGAGGTATTTTCTTTTCCTTAAACTTTACTACCATATTCTTTCAAATAAATCTCTTACTTTACCTCTTCCGTTCTTAAATATATATTTGTATATTATGGAACTTCGAGAGCCAACATTCTTCGAATCCAAATCATAGTAAGTGTCCTAAATTACTTAATTGTATCGCTAATTTCAACTCTTCTCCTTCAGGTCAAAACTTTTAAATTTAAACTGAACATAATTCAGCTGAAAGTTTTTAATATTTCTTTTCACTAGGGAAAGATAGGGATGCAAAATGTAGACTAACAAAACTTAGATAATTATTAAGCAACAAATATACTGGTATATAGGAATTAAAAATCGAAACTATTTTGAAATTTGAAAAAAAATGAAATCGGTTTTGGAAAATATTCTCTCACTGTTTAAGGGTCAACTAGTGCTATTAGAACTAAATGTGGAACTTCCAATTAATGGAGGAAAGAAATAAATCAAACTGACTCATCAAAAAATTCAAGGGAAATAGACTT
>SEYY01023255.1:50000-55000 GCA_009176605.1 Armadillidium nasatum
ATATATATATATATATATATATATATATATATATATATATATATATATATATATATATATATATATATATATATATATATATATATATATATATATATATATATATATATATATATATATATATATATATATATATATATATATATATATATATATATATATATATATATATATATATATATATATATATATATATATATATATATATATATATATATATATATATATATATATATATATATATATATATATATATATATATATATATATATATATATATATATATATATATATATATATACTATATAGTATAATATATTTAGGAGTGAAGAGATTTTATTATAAAGCTCCATAATTAAACTCATTTACTCGTAATCTTTTCAAACACTAAAAAAGATAAGAAAAAGTAAAAAGAAAAAAAAAAAAAAAAAAAAAAGGAAAAAAGAACAGTAAAAATTGACGAGAATTTTGGATGTGGTCTTTTCTTCGCCATTGCCATTTTTTTGGCTTGAGAAATATAGGTTGAAACTAGTGATGATGGAAGCTGTGAAAGCAAATGTACTGAATTAGTTTTGGACCGTACTCAAAGGATGTGTTAAAAAGAAAGACTAAAATTTAATTCTCTTCTTTTCAACTGCTCCAATACTTTAAGAAATCCTAACATAAAATAATAAAAAAATATAATAAATGAAAATTAGTATTAAAAAAAAAAAAAAAAATCGATACTATCATAAAGAAAACGATTCTAAATTAAAGAAAACCCGAATGAAAGCGTAAACTATTTTAATTTCAAATAAAACCTTTTTTTTTTTTTTTTTTTTTTTTCTGAGAAATAAGAGATAGAAAACGAAATGACGCTATATGCCTCTCGTATATGCATAGTTTTATTTAAGTTCTCTCGTTTTTTAAGAGTTCTAAATCCTCGAAGTTGAGTCGTTTCCTGATGGAGGAAAAGATCTTCTTTGGGAAAAACATAAAAAGAAGAAAAGGGAAACTGAGGAGGTAATTTTCTCGAGAACGAAAATAACAGCTTGTAGACGAAGTAAAACAAGATCAAATGAAAAAACTTTCATCGTATACTTTTTCCTATTTTAAGTAATACATTGTAAAATATATGGGTATATATATATATATATATATATATATATATATATATATATATATATATATATATATATATATATATATATATATATATATATATATATATATATATATATATATATATATATATATATTATATAATATATATATATAGTAATAATAATAAAAAACAAAAAATTTCTTAACTTCGTAAATTTTTTTGATATTAACTGGAGGTATCTAGCAACCCTCTGATATGGGATTATTCTTTTCGGTGATTCATTCGTGAAGTAGATTTGAAAAGTATCATTTGCTTTTACTTTAGAATTTTAAAAGTTCGTTTTCCTTACCAAAACTTTGGAGGAGAAAGAGCCCCTCCCACCATCGTGTCTACGACCATGTATATTCTGCATCAGATATTGTGTTGAAGTATGTCCAAATCCAGATATTGTGTTGAAGTATGTTCAAATCCAGATATTGTGTTGAAGTATGTCCAAATCCAGATATTGTGTTGAAGTATGTCCAAATCCATATATTGTGTTGAAGTATGTCCAAATCCAGATATTGTGTTGAAGTATGTCCAAATTCAGATATTGTGTTGAAGTATGTCCAAATCCAGATATTGTGTTGAAGTATGTCCAAATCCAGATATTGTTGAAATATGTCCAAATTCAGATATTGTGTTGAAGTATGTCCAAATCCAGATATTGTGTTGAAGTATGTCCAAATCCAGATATTGTGTTGAAGTATGTCCAAATCCAGATATTGTTGAAGTTGTCCAAGTATTGTAAGTATGTCCAAATCCATATATTGTGTTGAAGTATGTCCAAATCCATATATTGTGTTGAAGTATGTCCAAATCCAGATATTGTGTTGAAGTATGTCCAAATCCAGATATTGTGTTGAAGTATGTCCAAATCCAGATATTGTGTTGAAGTATGTCCAAATCCAGATATTGTGAAGTTGCTGAAGTATGTCCAAATCCAGATATTGTGTTGAAGTATGCCCAAATTGCTGTTCCGAAATAACAATGAGACGTTCCCAAATCGAAATATTTTTCAGGAAATTCAAAGAAAGAAATTATTCTTATTATTTCCTTGATTAATTTTTTTTTTTACTTTTTTAATTATATCATTCAGATCCAACTTTCACGAAAATAAGATCACCACTTACGGAGTTGGGTGCTACAGTGGGTAGAGCCCCAGTAGATAAATGTTTCCTTGCTAAGCATATACTCTACTATTAATAGTAAATTATATATATATATATATATATATATATATATATATATATATATATATATATATATATATATATATATATATATATATATATATATATATATATATATATATATATATATATATATATATATATATATATATATTATAATTAAATTTTTCCTAGAGACTCTACCGTATAAATAATTAGTATCGCGAGAGGTAGGGTTCGTGGCCTGGCCGGAGCGGGAAATGAGCGATTTCTCCTTTGCGCTTAGCTTCGAATGACCAGTCGTTAAAACGGTACATCAGTGGAGTGCTTACCATTGATGGGAATAAATCTCCGGCATCCACGATAAGACTGGCCCAGCCAGCGGTATCCGGGGCCCTTGAAACCCAAGGGTCTTTCTCGAAAGATCCCACTGAAGCGAAAGTCCTGGGGAAGATATTATTTTTTTATGTTGGATAGGCCTAGCAGCCCAACTGATTGCCTTGCCTTGCTCAAGAAACTCATGTCTTGTTCGAGACAGCTACAGGTGCTAGACCTACAGGAGATGGTAAAAAAAAAAAAAAAAAAAAAAAAAAAAAAAAAAAAAAAAAAAAAAAAAAAAAAAAAAATATATATAATATATATATATATATATATATATATATATATATATATATATATATATATATATATAATATATAATATATTATATATATATATATCAGAGGTGGGCAAATTTTAAAATTAGAGCGCAAACTCAAAAGCAAATTTTAAAAATTTTGCCGCAAATCAAAAGCGCACATTTTCAAAATTTTGCAGCCGCAAATTTATTTTAAAAAAAAAAAAAAAAAAAAAAAAAAAAAAAAAAAAAAAAAATAAAAAAAAAAAAAAAAAAAAAAAAAAAAAAAAAAAAAAAAAAAAAAAAAAAAAAAAAAAAAAAAAAAAAAAAAAGATTTTTTTTTAAATTTATTTTAAATCTTAAACATTAATTATCTATGATCTCTTCCTCCGTAGCTCCCTCTTGCATTCTGAAGGTCATATTCCCTTTCATAAATAAATTTTTCAAAATTGCCCTCTTTGGTCTTAAAATGCAAGCCTGACTAAACAACTCTCACGCCCTGAGCTGGAATGGGGTATTATATTTAATAAACAAGTCCACCAGACCTCTTGGTATTCACATGGAAAAAGGTTCCTAGTGAGAGTATTGTGGTGAACATTTACTGCATCCAGCTATCCAAGGTTTGCCGCACTTCTCCTCCAGAGGTGTCTGCTGGATATATGGGGCCTTCAGTTTCGAAATATTTAGAATGGTATCAAAACAAATCTTTTTTAAGTTTCATTGTGACACATGTCAGTATATTATATATATATATATATATATATAATATATATATATATATATATATATATATATATATATATATATATATATATATATATATATATATATATATATATATATATATATATATATATATATATATATATATATATTATATATATATAATATATATATATATAATATAAATATATATAATATATATATATAATATATATATATATATAATATATATATATATATATATATATATATATATATATATATATATATTATATATATATATATATATAATATATATATATATATATATATATATATATATATATAATAATAGAGATATAGAATATATACATATATTATCATCATTCATCATGTCATCATTCTCACAGCCAAACCGGTAGGCTGACGCCTGTCGGGTGCTATCCTCCAAATTTTCTCCACGCATTCTGTCCCAAACATTCGGTTGTCTTCCACTTTTTCAGTGTCTTTTCCTTCGTTGATGGTTCTTTTACCGCCTCCATCCATCTCTTCTTGGTTTCCCGCCGGTCTCCTTCCTTTCTGGTCTCATTCCAGCATTTCTTAGTCTCTCTCCCCCCCATTCTCTTCACGTGACCAAAACCATCTCAGTTGGTTTCTTTCTATGATTCAAAATTGATTCCACCCCAGTTCTCTCTCACCAGTTCACTCATCATTCTATCTCTCAGTGAATATATAAATATATATATTATATATATAATATTATAATAATCTAATATATATATATCTATATATATATATATATTATATATATATATATATATATATATTATATATATATATATATATATATATATATATATATTATATAATTCTAAATTAAAAAATAGCTCAAATAAATGGATCCATTTCAGATCATTCCATCACCTTCAGTGCCTTGATGTGGAGGGTAAAATTCGATGCAATATTACACTTATTTCTCAATATCCTCATTTGACAGCTGGGTACTTCCCTCATTTAACCTATGTGCCACTCGATTTGAAGTGAGGGTTCAGAGCTTTGCCATAATAAATCACAATCACAAAAATCTGCTGAGCCTCGGTAAAATCCCTTTCTTTCCCTTTGTTTCCTTTTGCTGCTTTAGTAAGTAGTTGACTAAGCTTTTGGCATAGTTATTTTTTCACCTCTCGTTGCAATTCACGAGATTGTCCTTGAGAAGGAAGAGGTAGGCAATAGAACCCCCGCTACGCATTCTTCTCATCCTGCAACATATCCAGCTAACAGCAATAGGAGTCATTATTCGATGTACTCGAATTACCTCCTTGATTTTTATTAAATATGGAAGACAAGGCTTTGGGCGCCTACCCAAATCGTCGACAGGAAAAGTAGT
>SEYY01023255.1:65000-72500 GCA_009176605.1 Armadillidium nasatum
CCGATACCAATAGGATTTATTTTATGGGAACGGATTAATCAATTTTCCTTTATTTCTTAAAGGTAAAAATTCGTTTGTTATACGTCTTGTTTGGTACAAGTCCAAGGATCTGGAACTTATTAAGAACGTATACCGAGGTACCACAGTATATATATATATATTATATATATATATATATATATATATATATATATATATATATATATATATATATATATATATATATATATATATATATTATATATATATATATATATATATATATATATATATATATATATATGTAATATTGACGTCATTGTTTTAATCTACGTTCAAATCCATCCTTTCTCCAAATAAAACTTAGTCCCTGCTTTGTGTTCAGTTCTTATATAACGAAGTGACTATCACTAATAAGTTTCATCAAGAGTTCTTTGCTTTTTTAGATTTACTTAAGTAATACGAAAATCATCAGCAAACTTTTTTTTAAATTCAAAGTTAATGCCATTTTCAAGTAAAAGATCACCAATATGCTTGTATTTACGCTTTTTTTCTATACAGCTTCGAGCACGTGAAGCTTATTCAAAAGAGTGTAGGAGTCTGAGGCATCCAAAACCTTTGAAAGAGCGAAAAACCTTATCAATAAACGAGAAAGGGTACATTAACTTAAAAGCTTTTTAGTAAATTGCATTAGCTAATTAAAAGGTATTCAATATATATATATATATATATATATATATATTATATATATATATATATATATATATATATATATATATATATATATATATATATATATATATATATATATATATATATATATATATATAGAAGGCGTATGATCCCGATGGTATTCCTCCCGTGGTTCTCAAAACTTGTGCTTCCGAGCTCGCACCCTGCCTTGGTATACTATTTCTTCTTTGTCTCTCTACTTTAACATTCCCATCTTGCTGGAAACGTGGGCTCATTCAGCTTGTGCCGAAGAAGTGGGATCCCTCTCAACCCTCCAACTACCGTTCCATTTCTTTGACCTCCGTTCTTTCTAAAGTTTCGAATCTATCCTTAACAGGAAGATTTGGAAACATCTCAAATCTTCCAATCTTATATCTGATCGCCAGTATGGCTTTTGTAAGAAGCGCTCTACTAGTGATCTTCTTTCCATTCTATCTGACTCTTGGTCCTCCGCTCTTCGGCATTTCAGTGAATTCTTTGCTGTCACGCTGGACATTTCGAAAGCCTTATATAGAGTCTGGCACAAAGCTTTGACTTCTAAACTTCCCTCTTTCGGTATCTATCCTTCCTATGATCTCTTCTCTAAAATTTCCATTCCGGTCGTTCTATAGCAGCTGTTGTAGACGGCCATCGTTATTCCTTTAAATCTATTAATAGTGGTGTTCCTCAGGGTTTTGTCCTATCCCCAACACTTTCTTCTGCTTTTCATTAATGACCTTCTCTCTATTACCTCATTTCCTATCCACTCCTATGCCGATGACTCCACCCTTCATTACTCCTTCCAGTTTGAAAAATGCCCCACCCAACGAATTGTTTCATCACCCTCTCTTTACTATCGCTATAACAACGGACACTGCTCTTGTGAACTCTCTCGTCGCATACCTCCTCCATTGAAAAGAGCTCGTGTGACATGCCTTTCTACACAGTCTCATCCTATCTCTGTCCAACTCTCAGATCCCAGACTGAACCGTTATGCTCAATCTTACATATACTCTACTGGTAAAGTCTGGAACACACTCCCTTCATCTGTTTTCCCAACTTCCTTTGACTTGCATACTTTCAAACGTCGTGTATCTGGACATGTTGGCCTCCTTCGATCAGGATAGGATTTTTCCAACTCCGGTGGAATTTGGTAGGCCACCGGCCCTTGCCCATCGGAGGATATATATATATATATATATATATATATATATATATATATATATATATATATATATATATATATATATATATATATATATATATATATATATATGGACACTTTACGTTAAGTATTCCCTCTCTCACTAAGTCCGCTCCTCTTTGGGTGATTCGTTTGCCACCATTGATCAGATTAAAATGTCTAAAAGAATTCGAATGACGAGTCTCTGTCTGATATATTTAGATATAGTCTAAAGTATTTGATGTACTAAATGTATGAGGTTCATTTCATACTCTTTTGTGTCTGAGCTTTGTCAGTAGGATGAAAGAGTTATAAATGTTGAATCTGTGAATGTTTAGTCATTGTTGGATTGCTGGAACATACTTTGTAAATGTCAATCTGGATTGTACGAGTCAAGTGAGTTTTTTCTGCTGGCATCTTGTCTTTAACAATGATTTGAGGAGAGGGCAAAATGTTTATATAATTTTAGTGTGAATGTGCTTTATGTAAGAAATTTGTTGGATGAGTAAAGAGATGCCACTGTAAATGTATCGATAGCTTACAATACTGCATGGAATGAAGAAATGAGGTTCAGGATTGAGTGTTTAGAGTGCAGATGTTTGGAAAATGTGTAGCTGTAGTTGGAAAACTGTATACTTAACGAATTTGGACAATTTTAATTTAAATATGGCATCAGGTTGGTGTAAAATTTAAAGCATCCTGGGGTATTTTTTAGTGCTTTTTTTTTCTTATAACGTTTTTATTTTGTGTTCTGTTAATCCTGTAATCTGAAGAGATACAAATCAGTGAACAGTACAAAACGTGAAGTTGGGGAAAGAAATTGGCTGTTGAAGTTATCGCAATTTCGTTCTCTTATAGGGGTCGGAAGTTAAGACCCTAAGTGTGTGTAATATTTTACATATGATGTGTGATAATATATAATATATATATATATATATATATATATATATATATATATATATATATATATATATATATATATATATATATATATATATATATATATATATATATATATATATATATATATATATATATATATATATATATATAACCATAACATCCTTGAATGATTTAAAATTATGCAAATTGAGTCTGAATCCAATAATGTGTGTTTTTGCGAGCTCTAAATACGAAAATTTAAATTTTTTTTTTTAATTTTTTTTTTTTTTAAAAAATCCTCTACGGACTTAAAATAAAGAACTGTACTTTCAGCAACAAAGAAACAAATAAACAAACAAATACGGAGGATAATGGTAATATATAATATATATATATATATATATATATATATATATATATATATATATATATATATATATATATATATATATATATATATATATATATATATATATATATATATATATATATATATATATATATATATATTATATATATATATATATATATATATATATATATATATATATATATATATATATATATATATATATATATATATATATATATATATATATATATATATATATATATATATATATATATATATAATGGAACACTGTCTTAAGAATTGTAATGATACGAACGACCTATACCAAATCGATGATATTGTATTCAAAGAGCGAATAAAATTTGACGTACCAACTACGAACATTTTACTGATCAAATATCAGAGAAATTGAGGCATAAAAATGCTCGTCTTGTTCAGTCAGTCAGAGTAATCAAATGCTTCTTAGAATAAGATTGTGTAATCGTTATTCATGTTAGGAGAGGATAGGAATAGATGAGGAATAGAATAGGAATATATAGTAGGAATACATTATTGACAGAATATGAATATGCTAGGAATATATTAGGAACAGAATAGGAGTAGATTGGGAATAGATAAGTAACAGAATAGGAATTAGAAGTAGGTTAAAAACTGAAATGGAATAAAGTAGGAATATATAATAGGAATAAACTGAGTGTAAGGCTGAGAACATTATTGGAATAGATTTGAAATAGATTAGGAACAAAATAGGAATATATTAAGAACACAATAGAAACAAATTCAATTTGTATGTAATGTTAGGTCTTTAATAATATATAGTCTTTACATTTGGTGGAAGTTGTGGTGTGATTTTTTTAAATATCCAACAAAACGAATTAAACAATGAATTAGATGACTCAAGGTGTAGACAATTTTAAAAATAAAGTAAACTGATGTAATGGTAAGGGATAAGGATTAAAATTTATGGAAGTTTTGCTTTTAAAGCTGTAAATTACAATAATGATTTAATCATATTTCTCACTGAATACCCGAATATGTTGCGAGCTCCCGAGAAAGCAGGTACTTCCTCTCTCAAAGACTAGCAAACCTCTGAAAAAAAATAATCTTTTTGTCTATTAAAGAGTCACTACATATACTTCGTCGGTGAATAGCAGCTCTCAAAAACGAAAATAATTATAATAAATTCATAAATGTCCATTTAGATAAGTAATAAAAATTCCTTCTTCATCTTAACTCGCCTCCTGAAATCTCGGCTTCTCTCAGTCGTTCGCATCAACTCTTATTTTATGTCGTTCATCTTTAATTTTACGCTGCCCTTTTCTGACAACGTTTCGATCTCATTCTGTAAAATTTTTTAATACTTTTTATGGGAATTTTATAGCCGGTAATTTACATATATTTTCTCCTTCTTCGTTGATATATATATATATATATATATATATATATATATATATATATATATATATATATATATATATATATATATATATATATATATATATATATATATATATATATATATATATATATATATGGGATCCGAAGCCAGAACCATGAAATCGCAAAACGTTTGGTTGGAACTATAGTCGGAGATGTAAAGTCTTTAGAAATATGACAATATTAGGCATAAATGAACCAGAGGGGATTGCTAGAGAAGGAATAACTCTGAAATCATCTAAGGTGAAATTAGAGGCAAAGGTCAAAGTTTTAAGAGGAGAATACAGCTTTACCAAAAGATAAAACTACTGTTGTGCTATCTGAAGATACTAGAGGAGAGAATGAGGTAGGCAAAGTTAGAGTTCATATTTTTTAAAAAAATGTCAGAAAGGGGTCGAGAAAAGAAACTAAAAAATAATTTCATTTCTGCAAAAGAAAAGTTTATAATGTTACGAAAAGTTTTTGCATGATCTCTGGATGAAATTTAAGTTGCATGTATTTCTGGAGTTTGATGATATTAGTAATTCCTGAAAAAGTCATCCCTGCGATGAATATAGCACGAAAACAAACAGAGTTATACCAAGGTTTGTTAGGTTTAGTTTAAGGAAAATAATATGGAATGTACACTTCCATGCCAGAGAGAATCACCTCGGACCCCTCTCGCTACGGAAAATCAAAGAAATACGATCTTAAGTTCGACTAGTTGTGGCACCGAAATGCCCAAAACGTTTCCATTCAGTTGGCGGGAAACTTTCCCGAGGAAGACTTGAAGAAATATAACCTGAAGAGAAAATAAGGTAATCGGAGGAACCCAGAGATGGAAAGACTTAATCTGAATAAGGATAATGATTAGAAATGAAAAAAGACTGGATCTACATTACTTTTTATAAACATTTTAATTAAATTTTTAAATTTATTTCCAACCATTATAATCGTTATGTTTAACTTTCAGAAGCGTCTCTTATATTTACATATTTAAATTTAAACAGATTTCAAAAATAACTGAAAATCAGAATTTATAAACTTTTATTCTATTTTTTTTCCATTCTTTTCTGTATTAATTCGATTTCATCTCATTTCACATATTATGAACCAATTTCCAATGCCTCTCGGCGTAACAATAACTGATATGAAGTCGAACGCATTGGGTTTTCCTCAATCAATGTTTGCTCGAGGGGAGAAAATCCCGTATTGACTTTACGCACCGACAAACGTACATATTAATGCGTCTTTTAATTAAAAAATTTAATTTCTGTGGTTGAATCCCTTCGCTATATTGAAACTAGTACTATTACTACTACTACTACTACTACTACTACTACTACTACTAATACTACTATCCTCTCTTCTACTACTACTTCTACGCGTCAGAAGGAATAAAAATCAGGATAAAAACTCTGGATGAAAACAGTGTTTTCTGATTGTTTTAATTGTTTTTTTTTCAGTTTTTTCTAATCGCGAAAAATTTCTTATTAGACTCAGATATGGTCAAGATATTGTAATATTGTTTACAAATATTTTTATTAAAGGTGAAACAGCGATATTAATTTTAAAGTAGATCGCCCCATCCATGCTTGTTGTAAATTGGTTTTTGTACTTTATAAATATAGATATAGAAAAAGCCACTGGATGACAAAATCATTTTAGTGGTTTATTTTTTTTTTTTTACACATTAAAAAAAAAAAAAAAAAAAAAAAAAAAAAAAAAAAAAAACAACTAAGGGATGGACATTTTAAAAGGTAATTATTATGAAATGAGTTTTTCTTCATTTTTTGTTTTAATTTATTTATTTATTAATTTATTTATTTATTTAAGGTACTTGATGGACTATTTAATTACACGCTTCACCACATGCTTCAAAGGCAACCTCTGGTTTCATGCTAGGTTTAATTCTACTCTTTGTGTGCTCAGTTTAAGATAATTATCGATGCATTCGAAATTGAAACTTTCCTTGTATCTTCCTTATAGATCATGTTGGGTATACAAAGGGCGACTGAAAATGAGTACCATTAAAACTTTAATACATACAGACACACACAGACACACACACACACACACACACACACACACACACACACACACACATATATATATATATATATATATATATATATATATATATATATATATATATATATATATATATATATATATATATATAGGTAATTCTATGCTTTTGTGCTGTAGGGTCCGGGTTCGATTCCCCTATTGCAAACTTTAAACGTTGACGTTTAATTAAATAATATTATATATATATATATATATATATATATATATATATATATATATATATATATATATATATATATATATATATATATATATATATATATATAAAGTCTTTAAATAAAGTTGTAATTAAATTTTAATAGCGAAAAACTGGAGATATTCCGAGAAAGATTCATCAAGATGAAGTGAAAGATTTAATATCCAACTCATCCCCTCCAACATCTCCCATCCCCTTATTCTCCCCTTTTGTTCCCCCCTATCCTACATTTCTTTTCTTTATCTCTTTCTCTCTCTCTCTCTTACCGTTTCCTTTCTTTATTTCTCTCTCTCTCTCTCTTACCGTATCTTTCTTTCTTTATTTCTATCTTTCTCTCTCTCTCTCTCTCTCTCTCTCTCTCTCTCTCTCTCTCTCTCTCTCTCTTACCGTATCTTTATTTCTTTATTTCTGTCTTTCTCTCTCTCTCTTACCGTATCTTTATTTCTATCTTTCTCTCTCTCTCTCTTACCGTATCTTTCTTTTTTTATTTCTATCTTTCTCTCTCTCTCTCTTAACGTTTCTTTCTTTCTTCATTTCTCTCTCTCTTTTACTGCATCTTTCTTTCTTTATTTCTCTCTCTTACCGCGTCTTTCGTTATTTCTCTCTCTTTCTTTTACCTTATCTTTCTTTCTTTATTTCTCTCTCTCTCTCTCTTACCGCATCATTCATTATCGTTTGTCTTCTTTGTGA
>SEYY01023255.1:87500-90000 GCA_009176605.1 Armadillidium nasatum
ACAGACACGCACACACACACACACTCATATATATATATATATATATATATATATATATATATATATATATATATATATATATATATATATATATATATATATATATATATATATATATATATATATATAATATATATATATATATATATATATATATATATATATATATATATATATATATATATATATATATATATATATATATATATATATATATATATATATATATATATATATATATATATATATATATATATATATATATATATATATATATATATATATATATATATATATATATATATATATATATATATATATATATATATATATATATATATATATATATATATATATATATATATATATATATATATATATATATATATATCTTAATATGAGTGGCTTAAGGTATTAAAAATTACGATTGGTTTAGGAGAATGGCTTGGAGAAGAGAGAAAGGGATTTGTGGCTAAGATCTCTACTGTAGCAGCAGACATTACCTTATTCCTCCTCGAGACGTGTCGTAATTGAGCATATGTTCTCCATGTCTCCATAAGATGAAGGTCTGAGCCTGCGGCATTTGGCTTATCGTGCAACGGAGTTCGATCGTTGATCCCGTTTTATAGAATTTCTCCTGAACGTTCGTTCCTCTTTCATCTATTATCTCCACAACAGGCGCTGAAATGGAATTTCCGGGATTTAGGGACATTAATTCTCTTATTAAAGTGTATGTAATTTTGTGCGTGTTGGTTTGTGTAAGTGTAGGTTTGTGTGCGCTTGTGTAAGTGTGTATTAATTTCATCAAAAGAGAGATCTTAATTATTAGTGAAAACCAATATGGATATGAATTAGAACGCAGATGAAGTTGTCTGATATACATTATATATATATATATATATATATATATATATATATATATATATATATATATATATATATATATATATATATATATATATATATATATATATATATATATTACTTTTTCTTCACCTCCGTTCAACTTATGTCTAATATTTCAATTTATTTTAGAGATATTATTTCTGATCTCTCTCTCTCTCAGATTAATAACAACAAGTATAGTCCTAAAGGTATCCCATCCTTGATTCTTTAAGTTTTTGACCTTTATTCTCACTTCTTTACTTATTCAGAGGAATCCATCGTTTATCTTTTCATTATGAAAGACTTACCACCCAGTAGCAATTAATTCACGCTGAAAAGGTAGAATTGGAGCAACTAGCCTCTAATCTTTCTCAAATTTCAAGATAGTGCAGAGAAAACATGGCGGTTTTCAATGCCTCAAAAAACTCAGTTTCTTCATCTTTCCACTCTACGTAATCTTCCACACAACCATGAAATCATCGAAAACACAAGACATATTTGCCTTTCTATACAAACTTCTTCAAAATTTCTTCTGACCACACCAGACCACATGGGTGTATTGTTCGCCCACTGTATGGAGTATGTTTGACATATCTAATGTGGTTACACTTTCTCTTACACACACACACACACTCACACACACACACACACACATATATATATATATATATATATATATATATATATATATATATATATATATATATATATATATATATATATATATATATATATATATATATATATATATATATATATATATATATATAGCTCGAATCTAACGTACCTCAGCACTTAAAGACGTTATAAAAACATTGCAACTATAAAAGTCTTTCATTTAAAATTTAATATTAAAATATCTGGAACAAATGCTTCTTTCCATAACTTGTTTTTTTTTTTAAAAAAAAAAAAAAAAAAAACAAAAAAAAAAAAAAAAAAAAAAGCACAAACAAAGCGTAACAAATGGATTCGTTCCCCCCCAGCCTTCCCCAACTCTAAAAAAGAGCCCCCCATTTAAATCCTCTGAGTTTCTTTTCTCTTCTTCACGAGAAATTTTTATGTAATTGCTTTATCATTTATTTTCAGACTCGAAATGAGATCTACAATTTTCTCGGAAGGCTAAAGGAAGGAACATTTACCAATTATGTATATATATATATATATATATATATATATATATATATATATATATATATATATATATATATATATATATATATATATATATATATATATATATATATATATATATATATATATATGATAAAAGGACATATTAAAAGTGAAAAGCAATATTTTACAAAGCCTCATAAGCTACATTTGCGTGTGCGTGTGCGTGTGCGTGTGTAGTGTGTGGTATTATGTGAGTGGTGTGTGTTTGTGTGTTTGTGTGTTTTGTGTTGCACATGTGTCTGGGATGTGTTTAGAATGAAATAAATGAATAAAATTTATGGATCACCTGCAGAAGAAGAACCCAAGAATTTGATTAGTTAAGTAAAATAATACAATGCAAATGGAGAACTATAAAAATTACATTGAAGTTTTTTGAAAGAATTTTAAGAGTTGAATGTTGAATAGACAATCTATCTATGTATATCTAGTTATCTATTTATCT
>SEYY01023255.1:105000-107500 GCA_009176605.1 Armadillidium nasatum
TATATATATATATATATATATATATATATATATATATATATATATATATATATATATATATATATATATATATATATATATATATATATATTATATATATGTATGTAATGTATAATAAATTATTTGAAATATTTTTTTTTATTATTTTTTATTAATTATTAATTATTTTATTATTATTATTATTATTATTATTATTATTATTATTATTATTAATGCTGCTGTTATTGATGATAATGATTAATTTCGGTTATTTTTAATTAAAAGGAGACACTGTTATCATCATTGAAGCAGGAACTTACATAGATGATTACTGGCATTTTGTATTTCTTTCTCTTTCGGTTATAATTGAAAAGGTCAAGAAAATGCAACTCTGATAACACACAAACGCTCGAAGAAGTAAGATCGAAATTTACGTCACAATAAAAAAAAAAAAATCAATTTAATTACTGGGAAATGGCAACAGACCTGCAACCCAGCCTGTAATTGCTGTTTAATTTAATACACTACCAAACAATTACCACAAAATATAATTAATATAATAATTAATACTAATTCTGAAAAGATTTATAATGTTATTGATGCAAACTTTCTTTTAAATGAGTTACTGATGATGTTAATTTATGTTAATCACATGTTGAAATAAATGTTCTTCGATATTAATGTTTTTTTGATGTTAAAGGTATTGTACACATTCTATTATTGATATCAATGAAGCTGTATTTTCTTCTAATACAGAACATCTGCATTTCATTATTGATGTCAACTGCTCTTGAACAGAACATCTGCATGTTGTAATTGATGTCAATTGTTCTTGAACAAAACATCTGTATGTTGTTATAGATGTCAACTGTTCTTGAACAGAACATCTGCATTTCATTATTGATGTCAACTGCTCTTGAACAGAACATTTGCATGTTGTAATTGATGTCAATTGTTCTTGAACAGAACATCTGTATGTTGTTATCGATGTCAGATTTTAATTTGACCCTGGCACTCAAGTTATTGCCATATATATATATATATATATATATATATATATATATATATATATATATATATATATATATATATATATATATATATATATATATATATATATATATATATATATATATATATATATATATATATATATATATATATATATATATATATATATATATATATATATACTATATATATATATATATATATATATATATATATATATATATATATAATATATATATATATATATATATATATATATATATATATATATATATATATATATAGTATATATATGTATGTGTGTGTGTGTGTGTGTGTGTGTGTGTGTGTGTGTGTGAGTTGTTATTGATGTCAATTGTTTTTGTTCAGAACATCTGCATGTTGCTATTATTATCATGGTTCTTATTCAAATGCAGGTTGCTATTCATGTCTAAGAAATTTGAAATTTATATTTATCAATGTAGCAATCACTAATAAATATTAATTTGAAGATACACTAGTAAATAGTAAATACCAATACTGATGCCATCTTTTGATAATGATGCTTAATGCCGTTACAATTTGCTGATACTGATGTTGATAATGATGATGATACTGATGTTGATACTGATATTGATAATGATGCTGATACTGATATTGATAATGGTGTTGATAATGATGCTGATACTGATGTTGATACTGATGTTGATAATGATGCTATGCTGATGTTGATAATGATGCTGATACTGATATTGATACTGATGTTGATAATGATGTTGATACTGACGTTGATACTGATGTTGATACTGATGCTGATACTGATATTGATAATGGTGTTGATAATGATGCTGATACTGACGTTGATACTGATGTTGATACTGATGCTGATACTGATGATGATACTGATGTTGATACTGATGTTGATACTGATGTTGATACTGCTGTTGATACAGTTTCGTAATGAGGAAATTTGGGAGGAAGATTTATGGCGAAAGTTTCGTTTAAAGTGGAATCAAAATCGAATTTTTTTTCTTTGGTCAAAAACTTCAAGTTCAAAATTTAGATTGATGGGGGGTATATATAATATACTATATATATATATATATATATATATATATATATATATATATATATATATATATATATATATATATATATATATATTATATATATATATATATATATATATATATATATATATATATATATATATATATATATATATATATATATATATATAGGGATGGAGCGATACCAAAATTTTTACCGATACCGATACCTAAAAATTCCCCGAAGCCGATACCCGATACCCGATACCTGAAAATATGCCGATACTTGCCGATACTACTACCGATACCGATACTTTACTCCTATACAAATTTTTTTGATACCGATACCGATATACCCTATACAAATACCGATACCGATACCGTATCGGAAAATATGCCGATATTGCCAAACCGATACGATACCGATACTTCACTCCATCCCTAATATATATATATATAATATATTATATATATATATATAT
>SEYY01023256.1:10000-14679 GCA_009176605.1 Armadillidium nasatum
AACCAATTATAAAAGTCGAAATAAGGCGGAAAAAAAACGATCACTGGAAAACAACTTTCAAGAACTTGCATAAGAGTAATATTATCAGTTTAAAGAGATAAATAGACATGAGTATAGGAAGACATGAGTATAGAATGTATAGGAAGTAACCCAAATGAAAAAGGGTAATAAAACTTTTAAACCTTTTAAAAATTAAACAAACGCGAAAAATAAAAGCATTATTCAAAAAAAAACTTCCCAATGGAAATAAGATATCCGATAGGTAGAGTTTATCGACCCTACGAAAAGCATTAACGAATCTTTGTCATGCAAATTTCTTTTCAATTTGCGTTTCTAATTATATTTAAATGCTTTAGTTAATTTTAACTCTCGTAGGTTTTCCACAAATTCTAATTTCAACAATTTTTACAATAACTTCTAGATTTGCATATATTTTCCCCACAAAAAATTAAACATCAAATGAGCAGCCAAACAAAAATAAAATATACATAATATATATATATATATATAATATATATATATATATATATATATATATATATATATATATATATATATATATATATATATTATATATATATAATATATATATGTATATATATATATTATATATATATATATATATATAATATATATATATATATATATATATATATATATATATATATATATATATATATATTTATATATATATATTATATATATATATATAAGTGTATATAATTATTGTTAACTTATCAATACTTTTATCAAAAGTTTTGACACTTAATTGGATTTAGATAATATCACTTTCGTGCTCCTTGTGAGAGAGGTATTTTTCTTTTAATTTTCTCTCTTTCTTTCTCTTTCTTCTTTTCTTTTCCACTATATATATATATATATATATATATATATATATATACTATATATATATATATATATATATATTATATATATGTATTATATATATATATATATATATATATATATATATAATATATATATATATATATATTATATATATATCCCTGCGTGCGAGCGAAAATAACAGCGGTTTTTCTCTATTATCTATGTATCTATCTACTTATCTAATTATCTATCTATCTCTCTCATCAAAAATATATGCCAATTTTTTTTTCAGCTGCGTTTGTTCTATCTAATATTGTATAACTTCTGCAACGCGGTGTTAAATATTTTTTGCCTAAAATCTTTAAGCAAATGTGCTTATGAGCAAATAAAAATAATATTTAGGTGCTCTTCCAATATGAGATCTGCCAAAAAAGTTTTCATTCCAATATGTGATCTACTAGCAATTTATGAGGAAAGGATCTCTGGATTTATATTCAGACTTTTTGAATGAGATTATAGACTAGTTTATCAGTAAATATTTTTTCATTTTGATTCTTGTTCTTCACGTGTAAGATTTTTTCATTTTTTTTTATTTTTTTTTTATTTTGGCGCTGAGAGAGCCGGTGTCTTTCAGGTTAGTCCAATTCGCTGGCTGTTAGCGTACATTTAGCCTTCAAGTCCATGTTAGATTGAGTCAAACTAATTTGCAAGATCTATCAAACTAGTTCGACTTAACTTAACTTGGACTTCAAGGGTAAATCAACGCTAACGGTCCAGCAAATATTCCTACCCCGGCGAAATTCAAGTAATTTATAGAAATGTTTTTAAATAGACAAAATAGCTAAAAATTTCTTAAAATTCACTTCGATGCTGATATGGCAACCTGGTTCTACTTTTCTGATAAACAAACAAATAAAATAAAATAAAAATATTCTTAAAATATCTTGTTCTCTATTTAATAATCAACAATTTTTTTTCTAAATTTTGTTTCTTGTTTTTTTATTAAATAAACCTATGTAAGTTATTTTTTTTATTCTTTTACGGAATGAAATGGTAGACGAATGTTCAAGATTAGTAGATCTCAGACATTCGGTATATCACATAATGGAAGAGCACTAATATTTATTAGGAGACAGGTGACTAGAATATTTAACGTATATTTTATTTTTAATTAAAAAAAAGTATAACACCTTACGTTCGCTATCGCATATATTTACACACTTAAAAAAAAACTATTCCAATAGTGTCAATTCTTACGTCAATAAATGTCAGAATATCAAATGCAGATAAATTCATTGCAATTTGCAATAGCGGAATACTCCCTTCATAAAAACTAAAGGAAGGAAAGAGAATGAAAACACGCTGTGAAACTTGATCTCTCTTTCCCTGTCTTCATTTTCCATTTGACAGAATGTAGTAATCGAGTGGCAAGTTATTTACATCTATATTTGCAACGATATGAAAGTGGAGAAACAAAAACAATTTCATACTTTATATATATATATATATATATATTATATATATATTATATATATATATATATATATATATATATATATATATATATATATATATATATATATATATATAGTATTATATATATATTATATATAATATATATTATATTATATTTTATTATAATTATATAAATATATATATATAATATATATATATATATATATTATATATATATATATATATATATATATATATATATAATATTATATATATATATATATATATATATATATTTAAAGATCCTTCCTCTCTTTTTCGTCTGTATCTAGCACCCCAACTGAAAAGGCTAATCTCTACGGCCTCTTGTTCTCCTCTAATTCAACCCTAAGCGACTCCGGCAATCCTCCTTTTACTCCTTCTCCAATCAGATGTCCCATGCCTTACCTGTGATTCCATTTGATCAGGTGCAAAGATTTCTGAAAGCTATGAACGTAAGGAAGGGAACTGGCCTGGATGGCATTCCTCACCGAGTTTTAAGGGAGTGTGCTTCTGAGAAGGCTCTGTCCCTCGTTCAACTTTTCTCTCTATGCCTCAGTACTAATACTTTCCCTCAGTGATATAAGCGTATATTAGTTTAGCTTATTCCGAAGAAAGGTAGCTGCTCTGGTATTAATAATTTGACATCCGTTACATCACTAAATATATAATATATATATATAGTATATAATATATATTATATATATAATATATATATATATATATATATATATATATATATATATATATATATATAATATATATAAAATAATAATAATAAAATTAAAATTATATTTAATATAATAAATAATTATAATTATAAATATTAAAATTTTTATTTTTAAATTAAAAATATATATTAATATATATATATATATATATATATATATATATATTATAATATATGTGTGTGGTGTGTGTGTGTGTGTGTATGTGTGTGGTGTAAATAAAGTAAAAGTATGACTCCTTCTTCAACTATTAAAATTCTTTTTAATAATAGCCAGACTCATTAATTTACAAATTTCACGTCAATTAATCCAGAAATCCTTTTAAAATTTTGCATACATTCATTGTTTATGTTTTTTAAATACTAAAGTACTACGTCTTTTTAGAAAGGCTTTGGAGTCAGATTTGGAGTCAGAGTCAGAGTCAGAGTCGGAGTCAGAGTCAGAGTCAGAGTCAGAGTCAGAGTCAGAGTCAGAGTCGGAGTCGGAGTCGGAGTCAGAGTCAGAGTCAGAATCTAGATCTTAGATGAAATAAATAATGGAATTCATTTGGAGTTGCATGGATCTCCGTTCATTCTTAGATTTCAATTAAAATTTTAAGTAAATATTACGTTTTTCTAAACGCCATTATTTTAGAAATAGATAGATAGATAGATAGATAGATAGGTAGATAGATAGATAGATAGATAGATAGATAGATGGATAGATAGTAGATAGATAGTTAGATAAATAAATAGATAGATAGAATTATCCACAAAATTAAAATTTTAACATACTTACCCAAATATAATAACAATACAGGAATATATAAAACCTAAGAAAATAAGAAAATTATTTTGTAGAATTAACAATCGAAAAGATATTGTGTAATTAATAAATCTAAAATGCTTCTAAAAAATTATTTTAAATTGCGATTAATTTAATTTAATTCCTTCTACAAATAACACCATTTGGAAGAGCCAATTTATTTGTAGTAAATAAAGAGAGTTTAAAGGTGTTTTATCTGACTGCATTCGTACCCGGATCCGCACTTGCAAAAATTTAACATCCGCATCCGCACTTTCGAAAATTCAACATCCATATCCGCACTTTCCAAAATTCAACAATACTATTATTTATCTTTATACTATTATTTGTATATTATGCAATACTACTATTTATATTTGCAAAAATTCTACAACCGCATCCGCACTTTCGAAAATTCAACATCCGCATCCGTATCCACAAATGTAAAAAAACGAAATCCGATCCATCACTGGACTACATGACCTTAGTAAGTATAGAGTTTGTCCTAATATTAAAAATGAATAGAAATATACAAACTAATCTTTAGTTGTATTAAACTATTTAAGATTTGAAAGAAGGTGAAAAAAAAAATACAAAGTGTAACTTAAACAAATTTTACCGATTCTTTCTTCATAAAAAAAATATATTTAAAACAATTTTAGAGAATATAAAACATTTATTGACTAATGAATTATTATCGGCTTGGCGAAAGTAGAAAACGCTTTTAAAATGTTTATATTTAAATTAAATTGCAATTACCATTCTTTCAAAATTAAGCCACAATATTTCACTGATATCTGATTTGAGACAAAAATCTAAAACACTTAATTTAAAAGTCACATTTGG